>WAAG01058299.1:0-15563 GCA_013390105.1 Tichodroma muraria | reverse complement strand
TTGGGAATTTTAGTTTCTAAAATGAAAGGAAAGAGGTCCTGCTGGTCCCTTTTAGAGGAAACCATCAGCCAGGATTCCTCATGCTGCGGTTTGTTGGGATCACTCAGCCATTTATCCCTGAGGAAAGGATCCCCTCAAGGAATTGTTGCTGAGCTGGGTACTGCAAATCCCAGCTGGGATGAGAGCAGAGCAGCACAGGGATCTCAGCAATGCCAGAACTGCCCTCTGTCCCTAAATGTCCCAGATCCCAGAGGGCAGGATTTGTGTTGGCTCCCTCTCCTGCAGGAACAAACAGTGGGAATTGTGTGGTCACGGAGCATTCAAGGAATCATTTCCTTATCTCTTTCATCCTTCTTTTCACATCAAGTTCTGCCAATTCCTTGGAGTTTGGTGTTTGGGAATTGCAGCATCTCTGTCCCACGTTTGTGGCACTCCTGGTGACAGGAGCTGGCTGTGAGCGCCGAGCAGAGCAGCTCCCACTCCATCACATTTAGGGAAAGGCAATAAAATCCGGGATTTATAAACGTTTCCCCTTTTGGCAACCTCGGCTCCGGCCCTTTCCATCTTTAAAATGCTGGGAGAGGATAAATCCTAAATAAAACACTGCCTAAAACAAAATCCTAAATAAAACACTGCATTGAACTGTGTAAAATAGTGGGAGACACGGAGTTTATGGAAAATGCTGCCCCTTCCCGTGCTCTGCTTTATATTCCAGGATCTCTGTTTTATGGAAAGGTTGCAGGAAGAAAGAGAAGGTGTTTTGTTCTTTATTTGTGTTTGGGAAAGGCAACATCTGTCTCCTCCTGGATCTGCTCCTCATCCCAATCCTGCAGCTGGATCATCCCAGTGACCTCCCCATAACCGTGGAAGCTGAAAATCAGGGAATTATTTGGCTTGGAAGGGACCTTAAAGATGTTCTTGCATTTGTGGCCTTCTCTTAATCCTCCAGGAATGACCTCCAGGGCCTTCCCTGCTCTCCAGCAATGAATTCCAGGGCCTTCCCTGTCCTCCAGGAGTGACTTCCAAGGTCTGGATTGCTTGGGCTGAGCAGCTGAAGACACTTGAGTGGGGCTAAAGTTAATAAAGTCTATTAATATCAAAATATTACTAATAAATAATACCCCCAATAGATGGAGGTGGATGGTGGCTCCAGGGAATTCCAGGGACAGACAACCTGCTGCTCCCACTGGGAACGTAGGGATGAGACTTTACCACCCTTCCCAGAAAAATCTCTTCCCAGAATATTCACAGAATTATGAATATATTGCAACTTGCGGGGAAGGGATGATTTGGGAATAAAATGAACTTTTTAATGCCTAATTGGGGCACAAATTTCAATTTATCTGAGGTCTGTCCATCTCCAATGGGTTTAGAGGTTCCCATTCCAGGCACAGAAGCCCAATGTCCCAAAGTAAGAAAAATATGGAATGCTCCAGTGGCATCCATGAGATTCCTTCTCCAGGTGCCCTTCCCGGCTTCCTCCCTTTCCCTGGGCTTTTCCAGAGGATCCAGCTCCTCCCCAGCGATACCCAAACGTGACCTCTGCTGGCTGAGCCGTGCAAGAGCTCCCGTTCCTCTTCCCGCAATTCCTGCAATTCCTGCAATTCCTGCAATTCCTGCTCCTGCTGCTCCTGCTGCTCCTGCTGCTCCTGCACGGGATTCCCAATCCCACCAATCCCGACCCCAGGAGCTGAACTCGAGGTGTTTCACAGCTCCATTTCCATCAGTCTGGGGCCGTGAGCTGTGTGATGCTGCCTTGAGGGAGAAATAAATCCAGTTTTAGTGGGA
Organism: Tichodroma muraria; assembly: GCA_013390105.1. NCBI lineage: Eukaryota > Metazoa > Chordata > Aves > Passeriformes > Sittidae > Tichodroma > Tichodroma muraria. The sequence continues at coordinate 13,775 of WAAG01058299.1, read as the reverse complement.
TCTGGAGATCCCTGCTTCCCACACTGGGACAGGTGAGATTTGGGAAGCTCCCATTCCCAGATATCCGAACCTGCCAGCATTCCGTGCCTTTGTTTGTATATGGAATATTTGATATTCCATGCCTTTCATTTTTACACCCGCTGGTGTACGTGTCTGTGCCTGGCAGGAAGCAATTCCTAAAGGGATGGGGTCCACAATTCCAAAGAAATCCCTGGCTCAGTGTGGAGGTGACAATTTACGTGTCACCAGTGGGAATCCTACAGAAATCCCATGGGAAGCCTGAAGAAATCCCACGGGAATGGCACGTGAGGAAGGGGGAAGTGTTGTCACTTGTCAGGGAGTGCCAAACCCCTGACTCCTGAAGGATGGGCTGGGAGAGGGCTGGGATGTGGGATGTGGGCCTGGAATTGCAAATAATCAATAATGGAGTGTCACCACAGGCACAGGGAGGGAACTGCGACCTCTGAGGAGGGGGGAGATGGGGAATCTCCTGGGAAAATGGGATCAGAGCACAGGGAAATGCAGCCAGGACAGGGTGTAGCTCTGGGGAATCTTTGGAGCAGCACAAGGAACAGGAGCAGCCCCTGGAGCGACTCCAGCCCTGGCCAGGCTGCTCCCCCAGCCCATGGGAATCACAGCATTCCCAAGCATTCCCACAGCTCTGCCTCCACACCTGGAGTTGTCTGTGGCTCCATCCATGGATCTCAGCTCCAACCAGCCCCTCCCAAGGCTTCCCAAGCTTCTCAGGTTTTCCCAGGAAGCTGCAGCTCTCCTCTCTTGGCATTCAGCCTCCTTATCCCTGTCCCTTCCCAGCTGTGGGCTCCCAAGTTCCTGACAAACCCAACAGCTCTTGGCTGCCCCAACCACTCCAGAGCCAGCCCACAATTCCCTCACATCCCACAAAGAATCATTTTAGAGGGAGAAACCAAACAAAATTGCAACCAGGAATGGACTGAAATGCAGATTTCCAAGGAATGTCCCATCCCTGTGGCTGCCCCTGGATCCCTGGCAGTGCCCAAGGCCAGGTTGGACACTGGGGCTGGAGCAGCCTGGGACAGTGGGAGGTGTCCCTGCCGTGGCAGGGGTGGAACAAGATGGGATTTAAGGTCTCTTCCAACCCAGACCTGTCTGGCATTCTGGATCACATCCAGCAATGACTTTTTGGGGTGAAATCCTTTTAATTGCCTTCTCCCCTGAGGGCAGACTTGCAGGAAGGATTCATAAATCTGGAACAGAGGGAAAACCACAGCCAGCCTCTCCCTTCACCCTGGAATTCGATCCTCCAGCCTCGGGATGGAATGAATCAACTTCATTTTCCTCTCCTCACTGCTGACAGGAAGAGCAGGATCGTCATCCAGCAATCCCACCTTGTCCTCTTCCCTAAAATTTGGCACTGCCTGCTCCTCTGACGAAGCAAATATCCCAAATTTCCAGACTCTGGAATAATTGCCAAACAGGTTTTTGCTGGCTCAGAGTACACTGCCCTTGCTGGGTGTTGGATCAGAAGATCCATGAAAAACTCCTGTTTCCCAGTGGGAATTGTCTGTCTCACTTTCCCACCTGTGGTTTAAGTTGCCCTGTTCAAGTTTTTAGGGCAGGACAGAATCTGCTGCCAAGGGCTTGGCAAAGCTCCTCCTCATCCCAGTCCTCCAAAACCAGCTGGGAATTCAGCTGGAAACAAAACAACACCCATGCCCTGCGTGCCTTGGAAAGGATCTTTCCTGCTGGACATTTTTAGGAGATGCTCTGTCGGAATCTCCAACATTTTAAAATTAAAATAAAACCCCCTTTTTCCTGGCAGATGAACGGAAAAGGATTTTTGCAAAAACCCTGCAACAGAAGGAGAAAAAAAAAAAAAAAAAACAAACGGAAAAGGATTTGGTGCTGCTGCTCCAGTGGGAATTTTAAAGGCCACACAAGTGGCAGCCACAGCTTCTCTGGGAATCCTGTTCCAGTGGGAGTTTGGAAATGATTCCAGCTCCATGCTGAGGACCACGGTGCTACCAGGAACGGTGGCAGGGGCACAGAACACAGACTGAGGCAGAAATTCCCGACCAAAGCACCTGGAGAGGTGACTGATCTTCCAGGACATCGTTTAGTTGTGGTTTGGACAAGGCAGGAAAAAGGAATCTCCAAGGGAATTGGGAAAAATGGGAGGATTGCCAGCACATCCGCGCCTTCATCCTTCATAAATATGGGAAAAACTATGAATGGTTTCCCAGAGAGAGGACAAAACATTCCTAAATCCACTAAATTTGAGTTCATGTTGACTTAAATCCACGGAGAGGGTTTGCCGAGGGATGGGGTGGATATTCCACCCCTGGAATTGTCCAAAGCCAGGTTGGATGGGGTTTGGAGCAATAAAATTTAAAAATTATTAGAATTACTAAAATTATATATTACATATTAAAATATTATATGTTTTATAACACATATTAAATTATATATTATATATTAAAATTTATTATTTATTAAAATATTTTATTAAAAATGTCCCTTCCCGTGGCTTTTTCCAACCCAAACCATTCCATGATTCCAAGATCTTTCATGGAACAGTCCATCCTTGCCCCATCCATAAGAAATGAGATGGGGGCAAACCCAAACCAGGGTGTGCTGTGCTCCATTTTGCCACTTAAAATATCCAAAAATCAGGGAAAACCAGGAAAACCAAAATATTTCCATGTGTTCTCCTCCTGGAAAAGTCCCAAAGATGCTTTCCATTAGAGAAAAAAAGAGTTCCCAAAAAGCTCTTTCCAGAGGTGGATTCTGGGGTCATCAGAAGGGATGATCCATTGCCCACCTCCTCAAATCCCAGTTTTCTGGGAGAAGGGAAGGCAGGAGATGTGAGGTACCTGAGTGTCCCATGGATTAGTGGTTGAAGGTTGGACTGGATCATCTCCGAGGTCTTTTCCAACCTGGCATCCCCGGAACGCTGCGGTGGTTGGGGATAATCCCTTCCGGAGGCATTGGCAAGGAAGGAGTGTGTGGAGTGTCAGGTTTGCTCAGCTCTCGATTCAGCCAGCTCCAAAGGGCTTCCAAGAGCTCCAAGGAGAGGGAAAGCTCTGATCACGAGCTAACAATTAAACCCTCCCTAATTAGCCCTTGATTGGCTTGATGTTGCACTTGCCTGGGAGCACTGACAGGGTGATGTAAGACAAAGTAAATAATTAAAGATGAGCTCATTAATTAAAGCAATATCCCACGGCAGAAAAATTCCACAGGCCAGAACAACACGGAATTAATATTCCAAACTGTCTTCCCTCGCTGGTGGGATCAGGGGTTGGTTGATAAAAAGGAATTGAATCCATGGAATGCCATTAGAGCTTTGTTCAGTCCTACCCAGGGCTGTGATGAATAATTGAAATATTGAATTTTAATACTAAATCTGTAGCCCTGGCAAGCCAGCCCCATCCGCTCTGGACAGAGATTCCTGGTGGAAATTAAGGAAGGAATCCCACATGGATGTGTATCCAGCCCGGATTAAAGAATGTAATGGATCTGAAATAAAATATTGTCTAAAAAACCTAAAAATCCCTCTTCGGACACAACTTCAGGGACAAATTCAGCCCAGGGCAGCCCCAGCAGAGCAAATTCCAGCTCAAGGTGGTCAAATTTCCCAAAGTGAGGAGAAATTTTAAACCAGGACTTGCCAGGTAAACTCAGTTCTAGGTAATCCTAATCCTAAAGGGCTCCCCGGGGGCACAGAGAATCATGGAATTGTTCAGGTTGGAAAAGACTTTTAGGATCATCCAGTCTGGCTGTCAGTCCACCCCCACAGTCACCACTATCCCGTGGCCTCAAGAGCCACACCCATGGGTTTCTGGCCAATTCCTGGGATTGTGACTCCACTGCAGCCCTTCCCAAGAATTTCCCCCTAATCTCCAACTTTAACCTTCCCTGGCGCACCTGAAGCCGTTCCCTCTCGTCCTGTCGCTCGTTAATGGTGCAGGATAATGATAATAATGAAGAAGATGAAGTGNAGGAGAAGGAGAAGGAGAAGGAGAAGGAGAAGGAGAAGGAGAAGGAGAAGGAGAAGGAGAAGGAGAAGGAGAAGGAGAAGGAGAAGGAGAAGGAGAAGGAGAAGATCATCCCACTTCATCCCTCCTTTGCAAACTGGGGACCTGCAGAACACGGAGATCGGCCCACCCTGCCTCGAGATGCCCGAGCCGCAGTAAAAAGCTGTTCCTGGGGTGTCCCCAGCTGGCCAGGCCAGGCCAACCCCAGCTGGGCTCAGCTGTGTCCTGGAGGAACCTCTGGCACCTCAGCAGCTGCTCCAGGGAGGGAGACGTTCCCTGTGATCCTCCTCCCCTTCTCCAGCACCAAACCCTCCCTCAGGGAGGCTCCTCAGCCTCTGCCACTCACGGATCTGGTTTGATTTATTTGCTCCCAGCCCTGGCAGGGTTTTCCAAAGCCACAGCCTGGAACGGACTTTTTGTTGCTCTCTGGATATGATCTGGCACTGAACAAAATCTCGAGGTGGTGAAACCGTGAGGAGCATGAACTCAGCTCTGCTTCCCCACAAACACAATTTGCCTTGTCACTTCTTATTTATTTTGAAGAGACTGGCAGGTTACATCTGCCTCGCGTTGGCCCAGACGCTATAAATTAACCCCTTTTCCATGTGTGATTTATTTGGCTTTCATCTCCTCCAATCTGGCTCAAAATATACAGGGGAAAAAAAAAAAAAAAGGAGATTTTGCAGGCTCAGGGGTCAGAATAAATCTTTCAAGGCAGGCTGCTTGAAATGCTGCACTGAAAAGCCTCCTCTGAGCATACCAATGGTTTTCTGCAGCTCCAGCACATTTCTATTTTCCTGCATGAAAAGCCAGAAATAAACCAGCTAAAAATGGGTTACAACAACCCATTATTCCCCCCAAAACAAAAGCTCCACACAACTGCCACATTCCTGGGTTGCAGTTATTTATTGGGCTATTTTTCCCGATCATGCCTAAGAAGTGCCCGATTTCTTCTCTCTATTCACTTTCCCAGTGAAACTCAAGCCTCCTTTTTAACCATTTCATCTTTTTTTTCAGCGTTTTCATTTCCCCGGGGCTTCCACTCCGTCTGTGCTGCTGAGATTTGGGAGCACAACAGAGCCACTGCTCTGAGAGCAGTGGCAAAGAATTTATTTCCTAAATAAACTCGGTTTTAACTTTAAAAGACTGAGAAAGGTCAAAGTGTTACCTCCAGCATCCTCAATCCGCCATAAATTAGCAGGATGGGATGAACCTTAAAGGAGCAAAGGGAGGGATGGGAAATAGAAAACATCATAAAATAATTTTAGGACTGATTTTCAGTTTTGTGGTTTGCTAAAACCACTCCAACTTCCCCCATCCTGACAAAATAATTGCCTTGGAATAAATTTCCACAGTCTGGAATCCAAACCCTGATGAATAAATTGAACCAAATTTACTCATTTGAGGTCAAACAATTTTTCTGGTTTCCTCCAGAGCTACATTTGGGATTAAAATCCCAAGATTGGAGAAGTTGGTGGCTGTGAAAACCCCTCCGGCAGGCTCTGAGTGGTGTCAGCCAAAGGTTGGATCCCATTTGGGAGGAGCAGAACCACCCGGAATTGTGGGATTTGCTGTGTTCCCACCACATTTGTGCTGTGTGAAATTCCTGCCAAGGGGATGCCTGTCCATGGAATGCCATAGAATGTTCTGGGTTGGAAGGGACTCTAAAGTTCATCAAATTCCACTCCTTGCCACAGGCAGGGACATCTCCCACTATCCCAGGCTGCTCCAAGCCCCATCCAACCTGGCCTTGGACACTTCCAGGGACTTAGATAAGTCCAAGATCAGGAAAAGAAGTCCCCACCTGAAAACAGACCCACATTTTTTCCTACTAAACCAAGGTTTTACTGAGGAAAAAAAACAACTGGGGAGCTGGAAAAAATCACTTCCTTTATTCCCAAGACAGATGGCAATGGAAGGTGTCCCCTGAGTAGGGATCTGCAGCTCTTCCATTAAATCCACCCCTTTTCTACTGGTACCAGTAACATGAATAATAAAGTCCATTTTCCTGAGCAGTGACAGAATCCAGGGAACTGCCAGGCTGGCAGCAATCCCAGAAGGAAAACCCCATGTCCAGATGATTGTCACTGGAGTCAAACTGGGATAAAACCCTGACAACGATGGGCACTTTTCCTTCTAGGAATTCCTACTTTAAACACCCTGAATTTCTTCTTTATTGCTTTCTTTTCCCATCGTTCATTTCCGAGCAGCTTTAGTGAGGATTTAGAGCTGAAACAGGGATATTGCTCTGACAGAAATCCCAGGTCTGTTTGGGTTGGAAGGGACCTTCAGGATCATTTCATTCCAAGCCTTTCCATGGGCAGTGACCCCTCCCACTGTCCCAGGTGGCTCCAAATCTCTTCCAGTTTGGGTTTGGAGACATCAGGACTCTTTGGGGAGGCTCCAAGAGCCAAGGCTCCAAGGCTTTTGTTGGCCTCCAAGAGCCCCCACTGAGCCCACTCCCAGCTGGTGCAGAGAATCTGGGAATTCTTCACCCACCGCAGTCTGGAAAACCAGCCTGGAAGGATGTGGAACCTCCAGCTGGTGGGATTCCAGGAATCAGGAGGGATGTGGTAATGTGTAATGTGTGATTATATTAATGTGTAATGTAATGATTACGAATCATTGTAATGATTTACATTAGGTAATGTCCATTTATCTCCTTCTGGCTACTCCCAGCCTGGAGATTCCGAACTCTCAAAATCTGGGAATGCTCCTTTTGTTGTTCGAGGTCTGTCAAGCCTCACCCAACCAAACCCAAACGCTCCGTGAGCAGAGCTTTGAAGAGAAACTTCAACCCCCTGGGAAAATCACAGAATCCCAGAATCACCAGGCTGGAAGAGACCTCCAGGATCGAGTCCAGCCCAGCCCCAACACCTCAACTAAACCCTGGCACCGAGTGCCACATCCAGTCTTTTTTAAACACATCCAGGGATGGTGACTCCAGCACCTCCCCAGGCAGAACATTCCAGCCCTTCATTATTCTTTCAGTGAAAATCTTTTTCCTNAAGGAGAAGGAGAAGGAGAAGGAGAAGGAGAAGGAGAAGGAGAAGGAGAAGGAGAAGGAGAAGGAGAAGGAGAAGGAGAAGGAGAAGGAGAAGGAGAAGAAGGAGAAGCGCCCTCTGGTTCCGTCAGAACAAACTGAACAAAAATTCCTTCAAAACCCACAAAACCCCAAATAACAAAGTTGCTTGACTTCCAGCTCCGCGCCTCCTACCTGTGACGAGGAAGCTGCAGCGGCCGGCGCCCGCCTCGTTGATGATGTTGCAGTTGTAGACGCCGTAGGAGTCGCGGGAGAGGCTGCTCACGGTGTATTCCGTGGAGTCCTGCAGGTCGAACTGCCCCGTGCGCAGCACGCGCCCGCCCAGGCGCCACTCGTAGCTCAGCACCCGCGTGGGATAGGCCCGGAGCACGCGGCAGCTCATGGTGACGCCGCGGCCCTGGCCCTGCCGCAGCTCCAGGAACGCCGGCTCCACGGCCGGGGGGTCTGCGGAGACACGGGGAGGGCGGCAGGGCGTTAGAGGGGGGAACCAGGCCTAGGGACAGCACTAACAGAGGTTCTTGTTTGGGACCTGTCCTAGAGACAGGACTAACCCAGGTTCTTGTTGAGGACCCATCCTAGAGACAGGTTCTTGTTTAGGACCTGTTCTAGAGGCACAATTAATCCAGTTTTTTGTTTAGGACCCATCCTACAGACAGGACTATCTCCATGGCCGGGGGGTCTGCGGAGACACGGGGAGGGCGGCAGGGCGTTGGGGGGGGGAACCAGGCCTAGGGCCAGGATTAACAAAGGTTCTTATTTAGGACCCGTCCTAGAAAGGACTAACCCACATTCTTGTTTGAGACCTGTCCTAGAGACAGGACTAACCCAGGTTCTTGTTTAGGACCAGTCCTAGGAGACAGGACTAACTTGGTCTCCTCCTGTTGCAGGAGGCTGTGTGGCTTCTTTGCACATCCTAAAAACTGAACATGTTAAACCCAGGTTCTTGTTTAGGACCCATCCCAGGAGAGTGGATCTACCCAGGTTAGTGTGTAGGGCCTGTCCTAGGAGACAAGACTATCCCAAGTTCTCGTTAGGAGATCCCTTGGAACGACACTGACTAAAACCAACAAGCACCTTGTCTTAACTCGGACAGCACTTGGAGCAGCCTGGTCTGTGGAAGGTGCCCCAGCCCACAGCAGGGGTGGAATGAGGGGCTCTGGAAGGTCCCTTCCATCCCAAACCACTCTGGAATTCCGAGACTTGCTTTGGATAAAACGCCCTGGTGCCTTANTGTGTCCATGGAGGCCTTTCCATAAATCCCTGCTTTATCCTTCTGCTCTGGCCGGGCCCTGCTCCAGGGCAGCCTTTTCCAGAAGGCATCAGCACGAGCAGCAACGCTCCGGGCCAGAGCTGAGCTGGTGACTCTGCTCGGTGGGAACATTCCCGAGGCTGCCAGAGCTCTGGGAACGTTGGGACAGCACTACCAGGGCTGCACAGACTGGGATTGTTGGGGTGTCTGGGCAGGGCTGGGAGTTGGGCTGGATGTTCCCTGTGGGATCCTTCCAGCTTGGGATATTCCATGATTCCATGAACTCCCCACCGCAGGAGCTGCTGTCTGGCTTCACCCAAAATCATCATCTCTGGATCTTTTTCCTCCATTCTGTTGGAGGTTCTGCTGCCCCAGTAAGCCCGGAACGAACTACACCCAGTTCTGCCCTAACTCAAATAAAACTGGTTTTAAATAATTCACATCCACAGCTTCAAACTCCGCTGGAATTTTGTTTCCAGCAAAACACCAAATAAATAAAATACAACCAACATCCAGTGCGTGCACAGACCCAACTTCCCGCTGCCATTTGCCTTTGGAAAACTTCATCCTGGCTGGAAAATAAGGATAACCTGGCTGCAGTGATGGTTTGTGCTCAGCTCAGGTCAGCATGGCCAGGAACACATGTGGAAAACATGTTCCCAACGGGATGAAACCCAGGGAATGCCCCAGGACGTCCTGGCTCTCTAAAGAACTCAGAGAGAGTTCTTAAATTTAGAGAGAAAAATGTAGGGAAAATAAAGAATTTAAAATTATTTAGAAAAAAGTTCTTAAATTTAGATTTATAGAGTTCTTGATTTTAAGAGAGTTTTTTAACCCCTGAGGGGGAACAATTCCTGAAATCCTCCAGGGTGGCACGGGGAGGTTTTGTATCCTTGCGAGGCGTTTTACACAAAACATTAAAATGTTTCTGCTTCCCAAAGTTTGCCAAGGCAGCTGCTTTGCAGGGAGCTGTGGGGTAAAGACAGGAATTATCTTCGGGAAAGAAAATATTCCAGACCTCTGCTGTCTTCTCAGGGAGAGCTGCAAGTTGCCTCTCCCAAATCTCCTGTTTTCCTCTCACCACCCTGAATTAAATTATTTGTAGCTCCCAAAAAAACTCCTAGATCCTCATATATAATGGCTATCAGAGGAATTATTAATCAAATTTACTCATATTTACTATTTTCCAGGTGTTCTTCCACCTTGAGACGTAAATTTTCCAAGGGGAAAGTTCTCCATGAAAAAGCTGTAAAATATTGGAGAGGACAGTGGAAATTAAATCCCCATCCTTGGAGGGATTTAAAGCCCTGTGGAGGTGGCACCTGGGGACATGATCAGTGGCGGATGGCAGTTCTGGAAATGGTTGCATTTGATCTCAGAGGGCTTTTCCAATCTAAAACATTCCAAGATTCCATGAACTCTCCATATTTTTATGGATCACGATCACAACAAGGCACCCGCTGCTGTTCCTGGTATAATTTCTGTGATCTTTATAACAAAGCCAGTTTTATCTGAAATAAATATTTGATTTTAAATTGGAAATTCTCTATTTTTTTTTCCCCCATCCCAGCCAGGATAATTCCATATCCATGACCTCTCCAGCCCTTCCAGTCGCACCGAAATACACCTTAAAATCCCGAGAAAAAGCTCCCTAAACTTGGAGCCAGGCACAGAAGAATCTCCAAAATAACACCAGAAAGATGCTCAAGCAGCATCTGCTCAGGACCCTCCTGATCCTAAATCCCTGAGGGAGGGCACAGGGAATTTTGGGACAGGAATATTCAAGAAGCTCCATGATCAAGGTGTTAAAAGCCTTTAATGGCTGATTTTTCCATCATTTTCTCCCCTTGCTCATAAATCCTTGGAATGTTCGAACATCCAAAACTCATCTCTGCTGTGGAATAACGTTCTCTCCTTTGTTTTCCTTGCTTCTTTAATTGAATATTCCAAATCCAGGGAATGATTTCAGGGAATGATTTGTATCCTCCTGATCCAACATCCTGATCCTAAATCCCCAAGTGAGAGCACAGGGAATTTTGGGACAGGAATATTCCAGAAGCTCCATGTTTGAGGTGTTAAGTGGCTGATTTTTCCACCATTTTCTGCCCTGGATCATAAATCCTTGGAATGTTTGAACATCCAAAACTCATCTCTGCTTTGGAATAACGTTCCCTCCTTTGTTTCCCTTGCTGTTTCCACTGAATGCTCCAAATCCAGGGAATGATTTCACCTCCCCGTGGCGCCTCAGTTTTTAACGGGAATTTGTATTCAGGCCCTTCTCTCTTCTCCCCCTGCTTTATTTACTTATCAAGCTACTTTAGCCTTATAAACAGCTTTTAAATGAAACTTTCCCCTGCCTTTAAGGTCAAAAAAGTCTTTAAAATCGACAATTCCCATTCATCCAGGGGCTGATGATCCCCAGTGACAGGAAGAGAAAATTAACTCGGGCAGCTCATTCCCAGATCCCACTTTTGCAGGTAATAACTTTAATGGGGAAGGGAAGGACTGATAAAAGCCCCAACCAGAGTCAACAGCTCCTTTCTCCATTGGGTTTTTCCGTTGTTTTTGCAGGATTGTGACTTCCCAGATGCTCAGAAGAAAAACTGGAGTTGTTTGCGACTCCTCTGCTTTGAACTCATTTGCATCAGCTCTTCCCCAAGGCTTTGGCAATTTGATTTAATTTACTTTTTCCCTCCTTATTCCTTTCATAATTCCACTATTAGTTTTGGAAAAATCTCCAGCAAAGCTGCCAAGGGAGCACGGTTCATTCTCTCCCACAATTATCTTTGGGAAGCAAACGGGGCTGGAGTTAAATCAGGCTCTCTATTAATGTTTAATGAAGTTTTTTAGCCTAAGTACATTCATGTTTTAAGGATTAGGAAAAGGAAAAAGGGAAAGTTCTGGAGCTATCCAGAGAAATGACAGCGAGATGTTTGTTTGGTTTGAACCACACAGCTGCTTCTCACGGTGAGGATCAAATCCTGGGTTTTATAGCGGGATTTGTTAGGGAGAAAATTCCGGGAATTTATTTCCACCGCGTGGCCCCGAGCAGAAGATTCATCCACGGGTTTGGCCTCTCCAATTTGCATTTTAAGCTAAACAAATAAAGAGTTTATCTCTCCCAGCTCCAGCACGGGGAATAACAAATACATAAATAAATAAATAACGATAAAAAGTGAGGCCTCTGCTCGCTTTCCATCCAGCTCGTGGCCACTGTTGGATTCACACCACAGGGATGTTATCCAACGCTTCCGAATCCATCTATTCCTGCTCTCTACACTGCAGCCACATTTCCAGGATTTTTAGCTCCAGAGGTGGGTCTGGAGGTGCCTGGAGTCCAGGACCCGGAGAAGCCCAGGTGAGATGGGATCTAGGAGCTTTGGGAAGCTCCAGTGCACAGGGATTGTGATCCCTGTGAAATGACAACAGCGATTTTCCAGCCAAAGCTTGGAACAGGGATATTCCACCTTGGATAATGGATTTATTCCAGTGCAATGAAACCACCATGGCCAGAAATAGAAAAAAACCCCACAAACAAACACTAAAAACCCCAAAATATGTGCACTTCTGGGAGTAAATTAAAATAAGTGTGCAAATCCATCAAGGAATTGTGCATTCCAAAACTTGCCTTGCACAGATATATCCATGGTACAACAAGGAAAATTCCTGTTTAATGGAATCCTGGAATGGTTTGGGTTGGAAGGGACCTTAAATCCCACACCTCCCACTGTCCCAGGCTGCTCCAGCCTGGCCTTGGACACTTCCAGAGATCCAGGGGCAGCCCCAGCTGCTCTGGCAATTCCAGCCCAGCCCCTCCCCACCCTCCCAGCCAGGATTCTCCAATTCCCAATCTCCCATCCAGCCCTGCCCTCGGGCAGTGGGAAGCCATTCCCTGTGTCCTGTCCCTCCATTCCTCGTCAGAGCTCCAAAGATTCTCGTAACGGATTCCTGATTTTTTTCATCTTATCCCTAGCAAGGCCCTAATTTTAAGTTAGAGGGGTTTTGATGGTAACTCGCAGTGTAAAATTATCATTAATATAATTTTCCTTTGCGTTCTGTGTCCGTGCCTGCTTTGCAGAAGGATTTACAATGGAAAATCCCAGTCCTCACTCTCAGGAATTTGCTAACTTGGATTTTGTGCTTCAAGTTTTCTCCCCTGCCTGCAGAATTTGCTGGGATTTTCCAGGTTGGTGCCTGTGTCCTGATTTGGCTCCTTGACAGGGCATTAAATTCTCTGGAAATCCTGATCCAGCCTTGCCCAGCAGCTCCCAGCTTCCTGAGCTCCAGTGTTTGTGCTGGAGCACGTGCAACGTTTGCAAGTGATAAATATCCAAACGAGTGGAAACAAAGGGATAAAAGAATAACTTTGGGGCAAAGCTTCGGCATTCAATTCCCTCCATATCTGCAAATCATGACTCACTTGATTTGGCCAGAAGGGGATGGGTGAATAATGAGGAGCTTCCTTAAAAAGCCACGAAATGGGAATAATCCGTGGGGTTTTAAAGGTGTCTGCTCTCCTGAGCGTCTTTTACGGGCTCTGCTGCTGCTGTTCCTTGGATTTTATGGAATTAAAATTGTCCTGGCTGGAATATCAATCAACGAACAGCAATGAACAACATTTTAATCCCGCAGAGTTTACGAGGGGAGCCGTGGCTGAGCCCTGGGCTGTTCCTCCTTCTCCGTGGGCAGGTCCTGGATCCCAAATTTGTCTCTTCCATCTCCAGGATTAAGGAATGTCTCTGGAGGAGCAGGGACCTACTGGTGATCTGGGGAAAAAACCCTCTGCACTCATTTTGAAGTGTTTTCCAGCTAAAAAACCCATGGAGCCAAGTTAGGAATGCTGGGGGTGCTCACCTGGAGAAGGAAAGGATCCAGGGAGAGCTCAGAGCCCTTTGCAGGGCCTGGAGGGGCTCCAGGAGAGCTGGAGAGGGACTGGGGACAAGGGAGGGAGGGACAGGACACAGGGAATGGCTTCCCAGTGCCAGAGGGCAGGGATGGATGGGAGATTGGGAATTGGGAATTCCTGTCTGGGCTGGAATTGCCAGAGCAGCTGGGGCTGCCCCTGGATCCCTGGAATGTCCCAGGCCAGGTTGGCGATTGGGCTTGGAGCAGCCTGGGACAGTGGGAGGTGTCCCTGCCCATGGAATGGGTGGGATGGGATGGGATTTAAGGTCCTTTCCAACCCAATCCATTCTGAAATTCCATTTGGGATTTGAGCCAGCTCTAGTCCCGTAGGGATCCAGCCAGGGGTGCAACATCCTGGCTCATTCCTGGAGCGACTCGCACCAATTCCTTTGGAATGTTTAGCAGGAAAAAAATTGTTTTTCTCATTCCAACAACAAAAATTCCATCATTTGTGGGGTGAACTCCACTGAACGTGACCAGAGCAGGGAAGAGGATGGAGACTGGTTTGGGATGGAAGGAATATTAGGGATCATCCCACTGCCCCCCTGCCATGGGCAGGAAC
>WAAG01058297.1:472-54494 GCA_013390105.1 Tichodroma muraria | reverse complement strand
ATCTATATTTATATCTATATCTAACAATGGAATAGCATGGTTTGTAGCCAGCTAAAACCCTGGCTGAAAGAGGCTGCTGGATTGGCTCCTGAGGGAAGCTGCACCAAAACTCTCATGGCATCTTCAGCGTGGAAGGCTTGCTATGGAGTTGTTTCTTTCATTAGCATTTAAGATAGGTTTCATTGATATTTTCTGGCCTAACTGTAACAATAAGATCCCCAGCTGATGACAGAATTTCTCCAGTGTGTGCTCTCCCAGGCTTTGCAAGCATTCCCTGGAGTTCAACGGTGACTTCACACAGGAGACACGGAAGGCCAACACCTAAATCAGGATTCATTTTCAAATCCCCCTTTCTTGGTCTTTTTGTTGCTTCTTTTTTTTAATTTTGAAAGGAAAAAAGAGCGTTTCCAACCTTATTATACAGGACTTATACTTAGGACTGATACTGTATTCATGCCCTGTAACAGAGGAAATCCCATTTTGCTAGCATGAGACAAAAAGTGACAGAAACAGTTAAATCCCAAATCTTTGTGAGGAGAACGCTTTGTTCTTCCTGCTGCCCTGCTAGAGTTGGTGGTCCAGTGTTGGAAGGATCCAAAGCCACAATCTCTCCTCTCTCTGTATCACTGGATACCTCTGAGTCTGCCACAGGCACTCTTGACAGATGCCACCACAAAGCCCATTCTTCTCATCTCCTGTAGCATGCCTAAAAGGCTCTCACCACAGATTTCTCTCCTATGGGTGTTCAGGATATTTTTTTTTTCAGCTGCCCTGGTAAGATTTAGCACTACTTCTTTGTTGGGTTTGACAGGTAAATGAGAGCACAAGCATCCAAAGTGTTTTTTTATGAATTACATTAAAATGTCTAAATTTTCAAAAGATCAGTAAAACATGAAATCTCCCAAGAGACCAAGGGCTTTTCCCTAGGATTAGCCCCAGATGAAAAGGCCATTACTGTTTGAATATTTCCTAAGTATGTTCTACATGTCTTAAAATTTTGATTGAAAATTAAGTGTACAAGTAGTTTTGAAGAGCCTTTCTGATCCATTGTCAAGAAAGTGAGCTGAAAGGAATATTTTTAAGTATGTTCTAGATGTCTTTTAAATTTTTGATTGAAAGTTAAATGTACCTTAAGTTGTTTTGAAGGGCCTTTCTGATCCATTGTCAAGAAAGTGAGTTGAAAGGAATGAGAGACTGGATTTGAGCAAAATTGAAGACTTATGGGATTTCCCACAAGTGGGTTCTGAAAGAAATCTGAACTCCTCCTCACCTTTTGTGGGATGTGGTTATGGAAGTGACTCACAAAATGATGTACAGATCTGGTGCTGCTGCATGGCAAACAACATCTAGACTCAAGCATCATTGCAAAGGGGAATGTGAATTAAAACACAGAGTTCTGTGATAAGCTGTCAGGAGTTTTCTGAACCCCAGGAAATACAGTCACACCCTGTTCCCCCCCATGTCTAGGGCAAGGCACCCCAATCCAGCCAGTCAAAATGAACATTTTCAACACCATCTTGCCAGTGAATCACATCATGTGAATGAAGTTATTCAGCCACGTGGCTGTTCACAGAGCACCGTCTGCATCTGTAAACTCCCGAGTTCCCAAACGTCCACAAAATCAAGTGCATGAATTATTCAAGTGGCTCACATTTGTCCCTACAACTGAGTTAAGAGTCCACCATCCGAAAAACTGGATTAATATGCAACATGACACAATTTCTTAATAATTTTGCGGTTGCTTAAAAACAAAAGCATGAAGTACAGACAATACACTCTCAAGTCATTGCTTTGCTCTGGTTAAGGCAGAACTTTAAAGCTGTATCCTGTCTTACTGCCATGAAGCATACTGAGAACTCTGTCACTCATGGGAAAGCTTCCTTCTGAAATCTGAATGTCTTTGGGTTTTGGAGGCAGCTTTGTTGTTGCTGGTTTTTAATGGTAGTCCTTCCATTTCCTTGATGTTTCAGAATTTGTACATCCCTGGTTCCTTGCTGACAGTCCCACCAGTCTGTGAAGAGCTCAGCTCAGCAATGTGCAGCTTGCTCCTTGCTGAATACAAACATGCTTTAGTGCATTGATGATGGAGGGGTATTCCAGGAGAAGGGGCTGGGGCAGGCTTCTGGTACAATAATCGAGCAGGGAGCTTCCCTCGCTTTACTCTCCTGTTCAGACCTTAAAAACAGCTTGCCCTTTGTAAGATTCCAGAAATTATTGTCCTGGGAGAGAGACAAAACCCTGGCTTGTTCAGCTGGCGTGCCAGGGCACAGCGGAGCAGTTTTGTCCCGCAGGCACATTCTTGGGCATTCTCCTCTCCCTGCCCAAAGCCAAGAACCAGGATCCATCCTGCTGCGATTTCCAAGGCCACTCTTTCATGCTTCTGACTCCAGCCCTGAACGAGATGTGTCTTGGAGCAATCCAGCCTTTGTAAGCTGGCACGCAGGAGCTTAGGAAATAGTTCACTTCTGCTTCTGTGCATGTCTTCACAAAATTAGGGACTGCAAAAGGCATTGTGACTCGGAGCTGTATTAACAGCCAGATGTGGAACTTTAAAGAAAGGCATTCTGCAGATTGATCACAGCAATGCTATTACCATCAGTGGTGTGTAAAGTGTCAACTGCAGCTGTGTTGAATTATTCATTATTTCATAAATACAGTGAGGCTTCCAAGGACAAGGTCTTTAAGATCCATTTGAAAAGTGAAATGAAAGCCCCAGTAATTAAAAATCATTATTAAACTTCATTTATTTAACTTCAACTGTTTCCTATGTGATTATTATTAAAGTTATTATATTTATTGATTTTCCTACTCCCTTCCCTTTCTCTGCCAGCTAATGAGAAAAAAGTGGGTTTGAATTAAGCAAATAATCTTGCTCTCCCTAGACAATTGTTCTGTGCTCTCATGTTGACCTCTGGAAAGAGATTTAGTGGGTGATGCTCTTATTTTTGCTGATAGGAGACACTACCCATCAGCACGAGATAAAAGGAAACAAATTAAATGGAAATCTGAGTTTTGATGTGCTTGCATCTTAGACCCTTAAAACTGTCTGGAGCTTTGGAATGACTGGAATCTGCCCTGGGCTCAGCAGGGAGTGAAGTGCAGCAGACAGAGAGCAATGCTTTCTTGTTTAAGAGCAAGAGCTGGAGACAGAGTGCATGTCCAATTCCATACAAACCACATTATCTTCAGCTCATCTCCAGCAACAGAACGTATTTCCATCAGCACCGTGCCATTTGAGATAAAATAAAGTTACAAATCCCTTTGATACCTCAGTGGTCTTTATGGCCCTGCTGCAGTGCTCTTGGGATCAGGGCTGGGGTATAAATAGCTGTGCTGGCTCGTGTGGCAGCTCCAGAGGAACAGTGATGATGCTTAAAATACAGCCTGAACTGAGCTCCATCATGGCAAGGATTATTGTTTCCTACTCCTTAGGAAGTATTGTTTCCCACTCCTTGCAGCTGATCCAGACAGCAGCAAGGATGCATTGAGAGCAGCACGCCTGTCCCCAGGGCTCCTGGCTCCCCAGCCTCTCCCAGCCTGTGCTGGCCATGGCCACAAAGGTGGGAGCAGCCAGAGGAAGCTGGATATGCTGGGGACACAGGCAGCAGGGTGCTCTCAGTGCCAGCTCTCAGCTGCCACCACGTCTCACCCTTCCCCCCTTCCCGAGCCCCTTGCCACAGCCCGACTGCCCTTCCTGCTTGGCACGTGCCATCAGCACCAAGTGGCCTGGGAGCCTGCCTGAGGCCAGGGCCTGGTGAGGGCTTTGCTGCTGACAGTGGAGCTGGACGTGCATCCACCTCCTGGGCTTTAATTACAGCTCTCTTAGGCTTCAGCCTGCCTGCCTGCCTGCCTGCCTTTTGGAATCATTAGTCTTTCCCAGATTCTCAAGCATCCTGCAGGGTGTTTTTACACATGTTGTACCAAAATTCCTCCCACCCTGCAGGAGGAGATGCTCTGAAGTGTCAAGGTGTTGTCACATATGCTGTTGCCTTTATAAGCATCCATGTTCACAGAGCTCGTTTCGTGCTTGGCCTGGGAATAAAGTCTAGTAATTCCATTTTGCCTTTATGTGTAATCTTTCAAAAGTGCAGCGTTTTCCACAACTGGAAGCAAAACTGGAGAGACACAAAATATTACATATTCACCTAGAAAATGTGATCTTTTTGTGGAGTTAGTTGTGTAGGACTCTTCTTCTGCTGATTCTGTAATGCAGCCACAATATTGTACCTCCAAGCATCAGAGTATCTTAGAGAGAGTAGATTTCCTTAATTCCTGTGCTCTGTTCCAGGCCCCACGGCAGAGGACATGCTCCATAGTTCATTCCAGCTCCTCTTGGGGAAGTTGAGCTACAGGGCTCTGCTGAGACAGAAGGAAAGATAAATAATTTTGTGAAAGAAGTTCTTACAAAACTCCCCATCCCTTTCAGACACCAGCCGGTTTTCCCCCAGCCCAGAGACAAGAAACCATCTGGGGAGAGATCTCAGTGGGAGGGACGAGCTCTCAGACCAACTCTCTGCCCAAACTCCAGACCCTTTGGGTTCTCCTGCCTCACAGGGCTCGCTCTAACAATTGCTGTGGGGTTCTTTGAACCACTTTCCTCCATCCTCACTCCATCCTGGTCAAAGATTGAATTCTCTGAGTGAATTCAGTACCCGGATGAGTGTCAGGGCAATAACAGACAGCCTGTGAAGGTTTTGGGGTGAAAGTCAGACACAGTTCATGTTCCCACTTACTTCTGTGACCGTATGAAATGCATGTCTCATTACTCGTGCCCTTGCTCATTTCTCATTCATCTTTGCTCAGTAGTTGCTAAAGGGGTGAGATCATAACTGGAATTCATTTAGAGCTCTGTTCTCTCCTCCCTGTTGGGTCCTTCAGCACAGTGACTTTATCCAAGATTTCATTTCCTCCTGTCTTTTTTCATAAACAGAAAAAAGGTGGATGGAAGAATACTCTGGCAGAAAGGCTTTGGCAGAAGGCCCTGGTGTTCCTCACAGCCCCACACCGAGTGAGAGCGAGCATCGCCTCTGAAACTCATCTGCTGCCTGCCCACACGTGTGTGTGGCTGCAGGGCCAGCTCCCAGCACCCAGCTGGGGCCCAGGGGAGGAGAGGAAGCTCCTTGCTGCCACAGGGTATTCCTGCCCTGGAATTGCAGCCAGGCACAGCACGTTTGTTGGGCTGGTCAGCTGGGAGGCAGCAGTCAGCAGCCTGGCCCAGCTGGACCAAGGCTCTCCTTACATCCCCCCAAGGCTGGGAAGCCCAGGGAGTGCACGTCTTCCTCCAGCCACCCTGGCAGACACATTTGCTGTGCTACCCCAGCACACTTACAGTTGTTTTCTGTATCTGTCTGTAATCTTTTCTTCTTACATCATGACTTTAATTCCCCTGGAGGAACAACTCTTTAGTTGTCTGCCATTTAGGGTCAAGCATTGAAGCTCAAGGAGAAAATACAGAAACACTTGAAGCTTTTTAATATTCAAGCCAGCTTGATTTTGTTCTCCCAGAAAAGGTTCCTTTTAGGATTAAGAAAAAAAGAAAAAAAAAACTTCTGATTTTTATCATTGCTGAAAATGGAAAAAATTATAAAAAATGATTCACACATGCCATGCCAAATTCATTACATTTATATTCAGGTATTGTGGGGAGGACACAGGTGTGAGAAAGAATTTCCCATTTGCTTGGTTTTTTTCCTTTATCCACGGACACTCATGTCAAACCTTTTGCCACAGTGTTGGAGCACTGGTGATGAGGCAGCTAAAGGACTTGAGCTTGCTTCCTGCTTGTTTCCTCCAGTAGTACTGGAAGCTTTTCAGTCTGATAAATTTCCCCAGGAAATTCACAGATTTTCTGGCTTTAGAACAGTCTTTGTTTCTTTCCTTGCAAGTAATCCTTCCCCTCCCTTTTCTGTACCTTCGTTGCACCAAACTTGTGTTGTTTTATGGATTTTTGTTTTAGTATTAACAGGTCTCCAAAGCCTTTCCCATTGTTTATGCTGGAAGTAGCCTACTAATAGAGGGAAAATGGGCTGGATGTTAGAACTCTGCCTTGGGCTCTGGGATAAAGTGGCAAATGCAGTGGGCTGGGTTGAAACCACTGGGAACTGGAGCTTTGCCAAGGGCTTAATGCTGCTGAGAGTGTGCAGACAGATCTATTGATACATACCCTTCCTTTTCCCTCTCTCTGCACCCAGGACTTCTGGTGGAATGGTGTGTGTGTGTGTTAAATTTCATAGTACAGAAAATATCTTCCTGTTACTCCTTTGATGACATGGCAGTGTCATGAAGGAATGCTGGTAAAAGATCACTTGCATGAATCTTTGAAATATTTATCCACTGACAAAAGTACTTTGTGTCACCTCATTTCATTTGCCCCGTTGTTTTTACTTTATCAGAGAAAGCAAACTAAATTGAATTAAAATGTCTTGTTGTTTTTTTTTTCCCCTGCTTATCTGGTGTGCTCATAGTGAAATACAGATCTAACTGTGTATTTTCTCTCTCTTTTTCTTTTCATTTTCCCATTTGACCTGGATTTGTCTTTCGGTGGCTTTGATATCTCTGTGTGATCCTGTCTGCTTCATTACTTTAAAGGTAAGATTATTATTTCCTCAGTCAGTATTATTCATGTTTCAGAGGTACAGAAATAAAACTTGAAAGCTCTTTGGGGAGGAGGTTGGTAAGGAGGCCGTTTGGAGTGCAAGAACTCCAGTTAAGAAGAACATTTTACATTTTGTCTTCACTAACCATTGTCTGCAAGTGGAGAGGCTCCCAACAGAGGAGGCTGGGTTTTCCTGGGCAGCCCCCCAGCACGGTGGACATGGTGCCAGTGTGCCAGCTGGGCTTTGTCTCCTGCTACCACCCAGCTGTGCCAGCTTAGAGGGGGCATCAGAGCAGCCTTGAAACACCAAATCTGCCCGGGACTGCTGGAGCAAGACACAGCCACTTGATGTTTCTCCTTTTGCAGGAGTTCCAGAGAACTGGGACTGTCAGAGGTGGTTCAGTAATTTAAAGATCACACCTATCAGCCTGTTTAAATGACAGTAGAGAGAGGGGATGCCAGTCAAGAGCAGAATATGCAGAGAGAGGTGTCCAGAGACAGGCAGGGACATTGTCTGTCCCTGAAAGCTGGCCGTGTTTTCTTTCTATTGCTCTGTTACAAGAATGTCTTTGGTTCACACTGCATTTTCTGCCACTTGGGAGGCTGCCAAAGTCTGAGGTGAAATATCTCCAAGCCTGTCCTTCCCAGAGCTTGCTGCTTTTTTATGCCTTTTCAGTGCCTTCTGTTCCTCTGGAACCAGGACACTTAGGTAAAAGAAAGTTTTGCAGGAGATATTTAGAAATGTGCACATGTTGGGAGGCAGGAACCGTGTATTTTCTGACAATTTCCAAGCACAGAATTCCACTGAAGACAAGCAACAGAAACTGCAGCAAGAAATTTTATTTTAATGAGCACTTTTATATATAACCAGCCAGTGGCAGATAATGAAGTCCTGATGCTTCCCAGCTTGCACAGAGACAGTCCTGGTCTATGACAGATCTGGAAAAGACTATTATTTTTCCAAACTTTATACTTCCCCCATTTCCCAGAGGTCCAGAAGTACGTGCTATTGTGTCTGGGTCATCTCCACAACCCTGCAAAGGTCTGGCTGTGTTCCAGAGCCTGACTGACAGAGGGTTGGACCCAGTAGCCTCGTGCCTCTCTCAACAATGTTAGGTTGCCTTCATTTACATAGTGACAGTGGAGTCACAGAAGACTCAATGAATTTAATTAGTAGGAACTGGAAAATGTGTGTACTCATTATGTAAAACATGTAAATTTAACCCTTGAAATGGAATTTTCAGTGACTCACCACTGTGGCTGGATGCCAGTGCCAGAGGCAAAATGACAGAAACTGCAAGTGTGTCACAAGAAATTAAATCAACTCTATGAAGGTTCCTGGGTTTTGTTGAGGAGATGCTTGTTCATGCCCAGTAGCGACTAAAAACTTGTTAGGAATGTTGGGGTTTCTCCATTAAAATGGGCTTTGAGGTGGAATATGTGTTTATAAGAAAGCTAATTTATAGAAGACCAGAAAAACATGGTAGGGGTAGAGGAGTCGTATGCTGGACCTTTACCAAAGTGTGTGCACAGAATAAAAGGCCATAAGAAACATTACACAATGGTGGCTACTGTAGGTATGCTGAAGGCTCTGATGAGTGTTGCAGTGCCAAAAAATGGCTGAGAGGAAATTTTTTACTTACCCAGTCGCTGCAAATGTTAATTCACAGGCCCTCAGACAAGTTACATGTGGCTGGATTATCACTGTGGGATGCCCTGGGGTCTCATTCAGCTTCATTGTAGAGGATATGGGACAAAGAATTTCCTGGGGAGCTTTAGACTATTGTTGTCAAGTAAGAAGGGAAGGGACTTAACCCTGGGACTGTTGCTGACACTTCCAGATGCCATCCAGGAGCGGGTGTTCATAGCTGCAGCTCTTAGGACAGCGCACAAAAAAAGAATTTGTAAGGGTCTCCTTGAGCTGTTGCCACTGTTGAAAAGCAGAAGGAAGGTCTCTGCACAGCTCTGAATGTTACACCTGTCCCGTGGTGAATGACCCTCAAAGGCTCTCATTTTTCTGTGCTGTCCTGGACTCAGCACGAGGATGAAGCAGGAGGGGAGCACAGAGGAGTGTCCTGGAGTCTCGCTCTCCGAGGCTCCCTGGGGTCCATGCCCTGTGTCTGCTCCTGCCCAGCTTTCCCACTCAGCAAGTCCCTGACAGCGAGGCACACCCTAACCAGGGCTGGCAGGGCTGGCAGCTGCTCTCAAAGAGGTGTTTTAATCTGCTGAGGGTGTGTTTTCAAGAGGAAGAGCGCGATCAGGGAAACATGCTCGCCACTGATAAGGAAGCAGGGCCAGTTGTCATGAATTCTTTCCTGTCCTTGAGCGTGGCCTCAGTTTATTTATTAATTTACTGCAAACTCCTCATTTCTCATTGTTTATTTCTGAGCTGCTGCTCTGAAGTTTTCCTGTGCTCTCTAGGGCCCGTTTGATGTGTGGCATCACTCTGCTTTGGAGGCTCTCGCTTATCCTGCACTTCTCTCCACAAACATGCCGACTTCCAGAAAGGGCTGTGTGCTTCAAGACCTGCAGAGAACAGCCTTTCCTGACCCCATTTCCACATGTCACCATCCAGGGATTTCCTGTGTGCACTCCAGAAAAAAAATCCTCTATATTTTTCTCAGAACCAGGCCCTAAGTGCAGATGTGAAGCTTGGCAGGCCCACCTCACCAGCAGGGGAGCACAGCTTCCAGGGCAGGTGCGACACTGAAACAAAAGTGCTGAGAGCAAGAATTGTTTTCATTCAGAAACAAACTGCACCCTGATTTGCCTGTTGCTGGCCCAGCTATTCATACCCCCAGCTCTTGGTACCTGCCTGTTTGACCTAGCAGCTCAAGGTGAGCAGGTTCTTAGCCAGGAATGACACGAGTAAGATTTTCTTTGTATTGTGATGCTGCTTTATTTTCCAAGGTTTGCAGCCTGACAGCCTGAGGCAGTTATTAGCCAAGGATGCTTGACTAGATCAGAGTCCAAGATTATTCCAGTCTGGGGTTACCATGTCAAGTGCTGCTGTTTGCAACAGTGGTTTGAAGGATTTAACTTCTTAATATCCCCAGTTACCTAGGGAGTGAGTTGTACTCGTTGTGGAAATGCTTGCTCATGCAGAACTCTGTGTGATTTTATGTCTGTGATTTACACCATGCTTCAGACAGAGTGGAGGAGGTCATCAAGGAGAGTTTAACTAACGGGTATAGAGAAAAGGTTATGAGAAGATGCTTACGACATTTTTGATACCTAGAAAAGGTTCTGCTCCTCTTCCCAAGCCTGTCCCAGTGCTGCAGCAGAGTTACACAGGCCACGTACGCTCTCTCCGATTGCCATCCTTTGCTGCAAATTTTGCAGCAGAGCTTTTCTGCCCAGTTCAGTTTTCCTGAGTCTCTTTCTCTTGGTTTGTCATTGCTGCCAACAGCTGGCTGTGGCAGAGCAGTGAAATGCATGGTCCCTTCCTCCCTTAACCCTTGTGCAAGGGGTATCTGTGGGAGTTGGGGAATTCTGTCTGTAAACTGACAAGGCTTCTCCGTAGCAGCAGTCTGCTCCAGCATGCAAGGATTTAAGGTGTGATTCTGAGCCCAAAGAGCCTGCCTTAGCCAAGATGACACATCTGAAAGTGAACTCAAACTGTGTGAAAAGGACCACAACTGACAGCAGTGGAGATCAGGGACAAGGGAAATAATTTCATCAGCATTTTCGTTCGTTTGAACACTGTAGGTCTGACAGTTGTCATCTTCTTCAATATTACTGGGCTTGCTCTTCATGCAGGAAAGAAAAAATAACCAAAGAGAAAAACACTTTTAGGAAAAAAGGGTGAAAACCTCTCGGGCGGTGAAACTGAATGCAGAGCACAGAGGGAGAGAGAGGGGGTCTTGGCCTGTGTCACAGCACTGCCAGAGCAGTCCACACTTGGAGGGAGAATGGGCACACTCATTTGTGTCACAGAGCTTTGAAAAAAACATTTGTTTATGGGATGAAAGTCCTCTCTAAAAGTGAAAGTGTAATTGCCTTTATGAGACCGTAGCTTGGGGGACAGCTGCATACTGACCTTCCCTCCTCCCAGCCAGCCAAATTAAAACCATCAAAGCTGATCTTTGCAAAGGCCTGTGGGCTACTGGACTTCCTGACTTGGAGCAGCATCAGAAGCTGTGCCCCAGGTTTCCTCAGAAGGTGCCTCTGCTGCACCTCCCAGCTGACTCGGTGTGGGCAGCTGGGCACATCTACCCCTCCATGGGTTTTGGGGAAACTGCTGCTTGCTGAGTGTTTGCCCTCTGGACTGGCGAGTAAATGATTCACACACAGACAACTAAAGCATTAACTGTTTCCCTGTTCTGTTTTTTCTAGTCTGGTTCATAAGCAAGTGACCTAAAAATAAAGTCACTGCCCCACACTTGCCATCTTGCAAGAATTTCGTACCCGAGGAATACTTGGCTTCAGAATTTTGGCTTATTTTTCCAGACCTTCTTACAAACATAGCTCTTGCTAAAATAGGAGCTGCCCCTGCTAGTCAGCAAAGTCCTGTATTCATCTAGTTCCTGATACACATTAGTGGCTGCTAGATGATAATGAGGTTTTGTTCATTACCCTCCTCCATCTGATTAGAATTCCTGATCCAGAAGCCAAATGCTGCAACATCTCATTTTCAGTCCTGAGCAATTTCAGGTCCTTGTTTCTCTGCGTAGCAGAATGTGAAATTTGTCCAGAATATCCCTGTCATTATTTCCATCATTATGGTTGTTTCATTTATACTCTTTTTGAGAAGGTCAATCTGTTTGCTGAGATGGGATCAGTTTATGAACACTTTTTATACCCAAACAGCAGCATGACACTCATCCTAACAACATCTGAAGGGGGCCAAAGGATATTAGTGGGGTCTAATGCCATGGTTCTCCTCTTGAGAGGTACTATAGGTACACAACAAGTATCCACCCAGGAACTGTGACTACATCCCCTGCAGCTCTGAGTGTAGCATTCACTCACCCTCTTCAGCTCTGGTACCCACAGCTGGAGAAGGCAGAAAATAAACAGGGGAGGATTCGTTGGGAAATCACGTGAAAGAAAAAGACTGGAAGCCAGGCCTCCAGAAGAAGCTTAAAGAGCACAATTTGTTGGGTTCAACCCAAAGTCTAAAGGGCCATTGATTTGCAGTCTGGAAAGAGAACAGCAGGCTGGCAGTAGACTAATAGACTAAAGACAGATGAAGCTGGACAAACACGGGCTGAAGATTGTAGAAAACTCACTGGAGCACTGCTGACAATTGTTCAGTTGAAATAAGGCTATTTCAAGAATACATGCCGAATTCAAGGAAAAGCAAAGTCATAGGAACCCAACGGCCCCTATAGTTCAGAAGTCAAAATTGCAATAATATTTTGTGGTTTTACTTTCTATGAATGACAGTGAGATGGACAGGTTCCTAGTTTCACAGACATTTGGTCAGAAAATGAAAATCAGTGTGTCACTTGATACTGAAGAGTATATCTCCCCTTGTTTTCCATGGCAGAAAGACCTTTTTGCTTTGATTGGTGAGTCTTCTTTCCTGCCACACACACTGTGTGAAAATATAAACCCAAAGCTTTTCATTAGAGCTATACCCAAGCTGCTGGTGTTTGCTTGGTTTAGCAGTCAGGAGGATACGAGAGGTTGGACGTGCTTTTACTGGTTTAATGTCAGTGAGTTCTCAAAGAGGAAAAAAAAGTAAACTAGTTGACATAGTAAACATTAGCACTGAAGTATAAGTAGACCAGTTAACATAAGAAAATTGTCTAAATCTTGATAGCTCCTCATTTATCTGATGGAGAAGGTGACGGGGCAGCTGATCATTTCAGCAGGGCAGGTCTTGGCAAGGAAAGCAAGATGAAAAGGCAAGCAAATGACTCACTGTCATTCTGGAACCCCAGAGGGGCATGAACTTTAGCACAGGTTTGAGTCGTCTTGATTCACCACGACTCCTGGTGTTCACTCCTGTAACCAGCAGAAAGTGCTTCTGGAATCCCAACAGGAAGGTGACAGGGCACAGTCCTGAAAGGGAAGGAAAATCTAGGAATTACACAGTGGCAGCATTTTGAGAAGCAGACAAGTAATTTGGAAGACCAAGCTGATTGTGAATAAAATTTTATGGCGTTGCCATCTTTCTATTCAAAAACTTTCCTTTTGTTCAGTCTGGTGCTCTCAGGAAGCCCACTGTAACACACTCATCTCCTTCAGCTGCAAAACTGCCACAAAGAAGGGGATTGAAACCCCCAAGTAGGCCCTCAGTTTATCAATGTAAAGGCTGGGAGATGCTGCTGCATTATCTGAGCCAAAAAATACTTAGTAGAGCGTTACACCAGTAATCTAAGGCTGTTCTTAATGTGCACCATATCAAGGGTTAAATGAACTGGAAAGCTCATAGAAAAAAGCTCATACAGTGCAGGTTTTGTTTATGCTGAAATGTTCCCATATGTTTCAGTTAATGCAGAACATAATTGGGTCTGCCTTGGGATGGAGATATTTTTCTTACACAATTTATCCATTAACCATGCGTGTGGGAGAGTCCACTTCACCAGAAATAGCTTCCTTTCCATTTTAGCCAAAAACCCACAGTGCAAATCTCCTCCCTTCTCTCTTCTCCTTGTTGCGCTCATCCTCCTCTCCAAAATGTGCTGCAGAGAAATAACCTTGTGGAACAGTTTCAAACATGAGGTAAAGTAGGTCTGCCCTAAATTAGCTTTCAGTTAATGTATTTCCTGGCTCAATTTGCTGAGCAGCTCACATAGCACATGGACATTCCTAAATTAGAAAATCATACGTATAAAAGTTTTCTTGTATTTTTGTGTGTATGTTGTTTCAAGGTCAGGATTTCTGGTTTTGATTTTAGTACCTCAAAGTAACAGGAAAGAATTGTGCTTGACATTAATTGCATCCTTCTGCCTGCTTTATTATTATTTGGATAAACAAGCTACTGATTTGAGGGAGAGAAAAGTCTAGAAGGTGTTTGAGGTCTTTATTTCCTTTTCCTTTGGTAAACTTCCAGTAATTTAGCTTGTCTAATTTGCTGCTGGAAACCTGCTTCTGGGAGTGCTCATACCTGAGAGAGAACAGAATTAGTGAGCTGCAAGGAAAATTTCAGTAATGGGAAGAGAAGCAGGGAAAATTTGGCTTTGTCTTTTTGCTTTTTGTGTGTGAGGATGTGAACAAAAAAGCAGAAGGAATATTGATTGTCTGAAAGCAAGACAGTGAGCAGTGAATGGAGTGGGAGGCTCAGAGGTGTCTGTGGTGTGAGCAGTGTGTTCTCCACCATCCGTGGTCCAGCTCCTGGTGGGCTGTGGAGTGCTGTGCCTGCCCTGCCCTTCCAGGTGCAGACACCAGTCTGGTGCTGCTCCCTGTGACTCTCACTGGTGCTGGGGCAGGGATTTGCAGCAGTGCAGTGGGGCCCTGAATCTCCATCTCAGCAGAGGGGGGAGCCCTGCTGCATCCTGGGTCTGTGTTGGGGCAGTTTAAGGGAGCTGGAGTGGGTTTCTCTGCACGCTGCCACTGATGCCCTGGTGCTTTACCAGCCCTGACCACTTATAAACTTCAGCCAGCCTTTGTCCTACTGCCACTACTGGCATAAGGCAGATTTGGGTTCAGAGGCATTCAGCAGCTGCCTCTAGCCCTTTCTGGACCTGTACTACAGCTACAGAGATTGTACTGTACTGTACTACACATTTCTTGCCTGTAGCCATGGATGTGCCGTAGTGCTTGGAGGCAGAGCAGGCTGGTGATCAACTGAGTTTCAGGCATACAAATGTTTTATACCAAATGACAGTCCCCTGAGCCGTTGTTTCCATGGACATTTTGAGCCACTGGGTTATCACTGAATGAAGACTCACGCTGTTTGAGAGAAAGAGCCCCTGTTAGATTTGGAGGGAGATCAGTTTTCTTCACTGGAATTCGCCCTGGAAGAGGCTCTCAGAGTTCCTCCCTGTGCTCATGCACACAGGTATATAGGTATTTTGGTTGAGCTGTTTATGCTCAGTCACTTTAGTTGACATGTAGAAATAACCTAGTCTAATTAGTTTCCTGGGTTTGAGAAGCTTCCTTTTGTCCTGTACTAACTCCCTTTCCAGGTGCCTGTTCTTAGTTCCACATTTCACTTGTAGTGTTTGCATATCTTTAAAAATACTTGTCACGAGATACATCTGCCAGTCAGCAGACATGACAGCGAGTACACTCTGAGAGTGAATTTATCACTAAATTGGTGCATTTCATGGCTCTGTTTCAAAGGGTCAGAGACCACAGGGAACTCTGCTACTGCTGGGGATGGGGGGGCTTCTGCTTGAGGATCTCTGCATTTTTGTTTGCAGCTGTTTACTGTTCCTTTTCCATCTAATTAGCACAATTCCCCCCTGCCTAGCAGTCCCAGTTGCTTAAGTCTTTCCCTGCCACTGTGTAGCCTGGTCCACTGCACCCACGTGCTCACAACCCCTTAGGGTCATCCAAAATTCATAGCATAGGAGAGAAATTGCCAGCTGAGAGAGAACTGTGACTGTGCAGGAGGCAGAGTGATAAATGAGTTTCTAGAAGGAGGGAGTGAGAGGATATTAGTTTTTAACAGCTTCTAGAAGTCCTAAAATAGGGCAGAACTGGGCCACAACAAACAGAAATCCAGACTGCTCGCTGATGAACAGAGGCATCGCTGTTGGGAGGGAAGGAGCTTGGCAGGGGACTCCTCCCACAGCTTTCCTCTAGTTACTGGAGTGAATGCCTTGGAGCTGGAAGGATCCTGGCCTCCCCTGCCAGAGTACTTGCAGTTAAGCAGAATGAGGTCAGCTTAATGTGGTGGAATTTTTCAGCCAGTCCAGTGGTTTTCCAGGGGCCTGAGTCAAATTTTCTGAATGCATGACTCTGGCAATTCATAAATTTTTTGGCCTTTGTAACCATCAGCCACAAACAGTGTAAAACCCACTTTGCATGTACGTGTGGACAGGTGGGAATCAAGGCCAGTAAGTGCCACAAGAATGGATTGACAGACTGGTGTTTGCATGGGAGAGCACAGACTGAACTGAGAGAAGCCTCTGCTAAGGCTTTTATTTTCTACCTTTTAGCTTCTTAGTGAATTAGCAAGGGAAAAGTTTGGTTTTCTAGGTGCTGCTGAACAGCTGGGAGACCCCAGTGCTTCTGCCAAAGGCAATGAGATCAGCAGAGTCCCAGGTGGCAAACTGGGCACAGAAGGTTCACATTGTGATAATGGCAAATAGGACATAATTCTGGGGAGAAAAGAGTGTTTGGCTCCCTAAACAAGGCTTGACGATATTTTTTTTTTCCTCAAATTGTCCTTCCAAAGGATGTCTGACACTGCTTCTGTCCAGGGGATGAGATATCTGTGTTTGGTGGCAATTCCTTATACCCTGATCCCTTTGTCCTGCTAACAAGGTACCTGCCTGGAGCAGCCCACAGCACTCCTCCAGCCCATTGAAAACACAGCAGAGGGTGGCTGGGGCACCTCTGGGCAAACTGGTTATCCCACCTGGATAAGAGTTCCTGGATCTGATGGTGTAGACACAGCCTAAGGGAACTGGTGGGGATACAGAAAGCAAAGTGGCTCCAGCTGATTTTCAAAAGATTTCTTTGAACATGGACTGGGAAGGGTCCACACATCCTCAGTTAAACATATCTGCCCTTTTTGCAGGAAGATGGACTCTAATGGGGTCCTGGCTGTCCCTTTCTGAGAAAGGCCCAGCACTAAAACAGCATGGAGATCCAAGTTCCTACTTTACCCAGAGATTATTCTTCTAAATAAGGCCTTGGGTGTAAAAGGCAGGACCAAGTGTTCTAATTGTAGGATCAATTGTTATAATGTGTAACGGCGAAATCATTTTTGTCTGCCCCTCTTCCACTGTTTTTACTGGTTTTCTCTTTTACTCTGCTCTTGTCATTGGCTGCATTTCCTCACAGGCTTCTCCCCTGGACACGTTTCCTCCCTTGTCCTCCCCTAGCAGTTGTCACTCTTTCCTAAGAGAACTCATACACAGCATTTGCTTTGTCTTCAAGGAAGGCACTTGGCAGACAGGCAGGTGAAGTATGATCCAAAATCCCTAAGAGCGAGTGCAGATCTTTCCTTGGAGTTCAGTGAGCTTTGGATTGTGCCCTAATGGAATGAAAACTTGGCAGAAGAATGTACAGACTAGCTGTGACTTAAGTCAGGGAAAAAGATTTCAGCAAACCAGTGGTGGCTGCAAAAGCTTGAGTTGAGTGCAAGAAGCCAAGCACAGGAAGGAACAGAGAGGTCAGCACTGAGAGGGGCCCAGAAAAACACTGGTAATGACAGTAGTTCTCTGTCAGAGTTAGGGGCATGTTCAGTCAATTAAAAGTGACAATCATCCTCTAAGGTGTTCAGCTTTCAGCTTGCAACAAGGCTGGGTGTGTTTGTAATTCACATGTATTGATGGTAATCATTTGAAAAATTCATCATCACAGTTTCTCACTTTGGAATCAACGCAGCTTTTAAGTAAGACCTGTGAAAATCTTATCCACAGAAAGAAAAATAAAAGGTCAGATTATGGTAAATAGAGTTTTAAAAATAAAGCTTTTGGATGATGATGTATGTAGCTAACCTCACCTCAGGTTAACCTCAGCTAACCTCACTATTCACTTTGGAGTGAATAGAAAATATTCACCCCAATGAGAACCAATCGTGTTCGTTTGCAGCCTAACCTATCCCCTCCTGCACAAACTAGGGTTAAAAGAGAAAATGTCTCATATATTTAATCTCCCCTCTTCAGAAAGGAAGCCCTTTGTTTTACCACCAGATTGACCTGATGGTGTACTCAAGGCTGATATGTCTTAAGTAATTTTACATATTTAATCTAACAAATCTAATCAAATTTAAACTTATCAAATGTAATCACAGTTCATCTCAAGCTCCTCTTTTCTTGTCTTCCTTCCTTATCCTCCCCATCTGTCATCTGTATTATTCTGAGTTTTTCCTCCCAGAATATTTTGCTACTCCTAAAGGCTTACACAGATGAAGAGTTTGTGGTTAAAGAAAATCCATGTATTCACTGGGGATAGATGAAAGCTTATATGGAGCTATCAGTTGTCAAGGATAACCGGGAACATTCTTGTGAGGGGAAAGGGCAGCAAAAGGTATTGAAGATTCCTTGGGTTAAAAAAATTGGAATGTGATTCATAAATCTGCCATCCATCATCTTCAGTTCCCTGTCTCGAGGATCACAGCAGCCCGTACAGGCTCCTTGATGATGAGATCAAGACACAGGGCTGGGTTTGGGACTTTGGCACTCAATTTCTGTAAGAGCCATCAGAAACCTCATCTGTAAAGCTCTGCGTGTTCATGGTGATGACGGGCATTCTGCTCTTCTATGGAAATAATCTCCATTTTCTCTGAGACTGGATGCTCTAGAAAGAGGAGAAAACACTCATGATTTCATGTAAATTCCTCACAAAATAAAATCTCACTATTTTCAAGGTTACATGCAAAGCACAGGTATTGCATGAAATATGTTGGAGTTTTGCTGTGAGTAACTTCAGCTCAGGTTAAATTCCAGGTTCCCGTTCAGGAAAGTGACCTCACATTGCAATGGACTTGAGCACGTACTTTTTGGACTTTTAGAGCAGAATGAAGGCTTGTCCCAAAAATATGGCAATAAGGGGAATCTTCCTTTGCATTTGAAACACAATGAAGTATGTATGATGCATTTTCCCATAAATAACAAGAAAAAAATGGGTTCCTCTGAGTCAGAACAAAGACACGAGACTTAGAAACACATCCAGAATCACATGTCTGGAATTGAATTACTAGTAACCATTCCAGAATTTAAAGTTGAGTTTGAGTGTCTGCAATTTCCCATGCTTCTCCCTATTTTTTCCCACCTTTTTCTTGCTTTTGGTTACAGTTACACTTTCTTCGATTAATCCTGTCCCTATGTGTTTGCTCACCAGAGGGATGTGATCAGCCCTGGGGGAGTGTCTTTCTCCAGCCCCTCAGGAGCTCTCCCCTCCATGCTCTCACCTGTGACATTCTCCCAGGCTAGCGCTCAAAAAGGGAACGTTCTGAAGCTCTGATTTGGATACCTGAATCATCCTTGGGTTTCAAACTTTTTTCCAAGGCAGGTCAGCTGCCTTCTATTGGCTTTTGAAGCAAAATAAAATAGGCCTCTCCAGTCCTTCAGTGGCAAAGGAGGACTAAAGCTGGGTGGGACGCGGGACATTGCGCAGCTGGTGCAGCCACATCTCCACTGCCTTCATTGGGACGAAGAGACACAGGCAGCAGGAGGCTGTTCCTGCTCCTGTGCACGTGATCAGGGCTGCCCTGGCCACGTGGGAAGATGCTGGGCACTTCAGGTGCATTTGCAGACAGTGAGGAACTAACGTTCACATGGCATCAATGGCTGGGAGTCTAAATCTGCTGAATTACAGCTCTTCAGCAGTGCTGCAGCTTCCCAGGGGCACTCCCTGCTGCTCAGAGGAAGGGGAGCAGGCCCTTCCACAGTGCAGAGGTCTCTGCTGTGGATCATAACTAACTCACAAGGGGAAAATCCTGAAGCGGGTCCTGAAAATGTCTGAACTGACAGTTCAGACTCAGGCGTAGCTGTCTCGTCTGGAAGAGCAATTCTGTCCTTTGATGTTCTTGTGCTCGGTTATGGAGGACTGTGCAGGAAGGACAGCAGAGACTCCAACTGTCAGAAATACTTAAAGGATCTCTTGAGAAGGAAGGGTCATTATCCAGAGGAGGTGAGCTTTGCGGGATGGAGGAGGCCAAAACCAGGCATAGCACCTGGAGGGAGACTTGAGAAGGCAGATACCTGCCGGATGCAAACATAAACAGAAATTCCCAGTTGTCTTCAGTTAAGCCTTTTCCTGTCCCATCAGAGGGAAATGGGTCCCATGGCAGTAACAGAAAGGAAGTAAGTCAGTGCCTCTGCTGTTAATTTAGTGTCCTCCTGGGACAGACAGAGAATATCACTGTGCATGGTTTGATAACAGGCGTCATCCCACGAGGAGGTTCTGGCTCTTCACGGTATCCCTGAAAATGCCCTGAACCTCATCCAGAGGCCCTGGAGCATCCCCTGAGCAGAGAGACCAGGACTTGAGAGGACAGGAACTGGGAGAAGTACCTGCTCAGCCCCAGCTGTACCTGCTACCAAACGTCTGTCAAGCAGTGATGGAAAAACCATGCAGCATCTGTTTTCCAGAGGAGAGCCGTGCTTGTGAGCCACAGTGTGCAAGGGCTGAAATCTCTTGGTTAAAACATGATGTTGCAAGAAATGAGCAAAACCTAAAGTAAACAGTTTACACAGAGGAAAAGCATCCGCTGATTGCTGCTATACACAGGCAAAATGAGGCTCTGTTTGAAAATGGCCTCATTTTGCCCTTGGTGCCTTTTTTTATACAGTGGAATAACTGACGCCTCAATGGGCAGAAAGCTCCATTACTTATGTGTCCGCTGTGCATTTTCTTTCCCAAACAATGTTTGCTGCCCCAAGAGCCTAATTATCACCTAAGAGATGTTAACAGCCAGATCACTGGAACTTCGAAAAGGTTTTGATCAAATACAAGCAAGATGTAGTTTGTATTTTGGTGCCCTGTATTCCAGGAGCAGCTGGTCTCCTGAGGTAGGAAAGTGTGGACTAAGTTAATGAATTTAAATACGCTTCTGTTAGATCTTTTAATCATGAATGTAATTGCATCTGGTAGTCTTTTTAATATTTAAATATAGAGGATGTGATTGGGTTTCTTTTTCCTTTTTTTTTTTTTTAAATCATTTTTAAATCTGTCACTACTGTTCCTCCCTTCGCTGAGTTCTCCAGAAGGAACACCTTGTCTTCCCAGAGTGAACACTGGGAATCTTTACTTTATTAATTATTTCACTGTTAATTTTCTGCATTAGCAGTCCCCCTTCTGCCCCTCTACACAACTTCTGCCTTTGCTGTGTCTGGCATAAGGAGCACACACATGCAGTAACAGGTACACCAAGCCTGAGCATGGAGTGGGAGGAATTTACCTTTGGAATTTACCTCTGGTACATACCTTTCGTGCCAGCTCTGGCACTTGTCTCTAGGCTGACTGGAATAACAGGATGCACAAGCATCACCCCGGCTTTCAGAAAGATTAACAAGGGAAATTTGAAGCCCAATATTTGTGTCCCACCGGTGACTGAGAGCGTTTCTAGTGTTTGAGCTAACTAATAATAAAAAACATCACCAGGTTAAATGGAGCAGACAAAGGAAGTAGTGCTGGCAGTTCTGTGATGCTGAAAGATTTCCAGATCTCTTGCTTTTGCACACATCCTCTCTTTAGGATGAAAAAAATGCAATACACCAAGCTGAGATCCCCCAGAGTATTGAAAGAAACGGATTGCAATGGCCCTGCTACCTTCCAGCTCCCATTGGCAAAATATTCAAAGAAAAGCTAAATTATTATGTGAAGAGACAGGCAGGGGATTGAATGACTCCAAGCTGTAGGATATGGAGCCTCATATAACAAGATCACCAGCTCTCATTCACCCCAGGTTGGTGGTGCCTGAAAGCCTCCCCAAGCTCAGCAGCTTGCCAGAGTACCTGAAAGACCTAATGGCCCCATCCCAGCAGATCCCAGTGGGCAGAGACTCAGCACAGCATGCTCCAGGGATGTGGATTGCCACACACTTACTTCAGAATTTACCAAGCACAGGAAAGTTTTTCTCCGTGATAATTGTTTTTACAGGGAGACTAAGCACACGCCTGCCTTTAAACTGTGGTTATTTCAGTGGAGCTGTGCTGATAAACCCTTTTTGGGAAGGAACTCGCACTGGCAAAGATCCTCTGCTCCATAACTTAACCCATTTCCCCAGACAGAATAAGCCATACCCACAACCACATAGATATTGCTACCCACAACTTTTTGCTGGCATTGCTATTTGGCTGGTAATGCTCTTTTATTATTTGCTTCTCACAGTGCAGCCATTCCAGCAAAACTCTTCAGTGCAACCTAAGCTTATGGGGGCGAAAACGCCCGTGTAAATTTTTTAAAGGTGGTATTTCTCGGTGAAGCCTGAAGCAGAGACTTAAGCAAAAGGCTCCGTAGGTGCAGAATTGCCTCCCAAGGCAAAGCCCAGCGTCTGCGTGTCCCAGTGCCACATCACCCGCTGGCCGAGGGGCAGCGCTGCCCTGGGCAGGGAACAGCTGTGACATCGAGAATGTCAATGCCCGGGGCAGGCGCTGTCAGAGCCGCTGGGAGGAGGGCTGTGCGAGCAGAGGGCTGCTGAGGAGGATGCTCTTGTGCCGATCCCAGCAGAGGCTGCGGGTGGCACCCAGCCGGGTGACTTCAGGGGCCCAGGCTGGCACACGGGCATCGCTGCCTGCATCGCTGCGGAGAGCGAGACAGCCCCAGTTACCCGTTCCCGGCAATTAAATGAGGTTGCGCTTGTGGCATTAGAGTGTTAGGACGCGGCAGATGCCAGGAGCGGGGACACGCTGGCGACAGGAGCGGTCCCTCCTGCCGGGGCCCTTCCACGGCGGGCAGGGGCCATCTAGCGGGAGCAGGGCACCGCCGGGGCTCCCCTGCGCTGGCGTGCCGGGGCATTCCCGGGCTGCAGCCGGAGCACTGTCGGCTCTGTCGTCGACAAACGTGTCGGCTGCGATTTTTCTATATACAGAAGATGTTCTGTGTACAGTCACGGACGGGGCGGAGGCGGTGAGGGACGCGTCTCGAGCTGTTTTATTGAGGCACCAGTCTCTTTACATGGCTCAGTCTACATCAGTTTACATCTTCGCACTTTACATCTCTCAGTCTCTTTACTGAGGCAATGGGAGCATTGCAGGGGCTCACGGCTCCCCAGCAGCGGCCAAGGAATTCCTAGTTACAGGTCATTTTAAAAACTTTTTAGCCGATAGCATAAAGCAAAAGCTTACAGACAGTTCTTTTAGCCAACCATTAAAAGCACGTGTACACCTGCTTAGAGCAATGCTTACTTCTTCTTACCCAGTGCTGGCTTGTGTGCATTTTAGTTATAATACACAGTACTTCATTATTAAGCTTACAATTTTATAATATCTTGCTAGATATATTTTTCTGCAGCCTTAAGGTCTCTCCTAGTTAAGCCTAAGACTCAAACTACTGTTTCATGTCCTTGCTTGCTATACTATTGTAATTATTCTACTTTCCAACTTCGCAGCTACAGCATAGTTCTAAGTTTCCTGTCCTTTTCTGTTCCTGAAACCTGCTTCTACAGCTTTCCCAAAGCCCTTACTTTTAATAATTCCCACACAGCAGGAATTGCCCCACTGTGCACTTCCTGTGGTTTTCTTTGGGCAGAAGGTTTTCCCAAGTAGAAAGCAGTGCTTTGGGAGGTGGCAACATATGCATTTAAGCACATAATTAGACTTATCTGCAGTAGACCTGCAGAAGAATTTGGCAGCCTTTTGGCCAGCTGGAACACCTCTGGAGTCCTTCACATGGAAGGTGAGGGAATAATGTTGGCCTGTATTTAAATTAAAAAAAAATCTTTCAGGGATCTAGTAATCAAAAATCAGAATTTTAAAATCATATTCAACGCATTGCTGCTTTCCTGGTATTCACAAGTGCTCCTGCTAACCACAGGGCAAGGAATCCCATTAAGCAGGCTTAGAAGAACTCAAGATTTGTCAGGGCAAAATATCCCTTCTTCACAGTGCAGGGGTGCTGTCTCTGCGAAATACCCATTTGATATTCCATAACTCTCTCAGCCTCGCAATGCACAGGTCTGAGGGATCACCCAGCAGAGAAATCCTGAGGCTGAAGTTTTGTAGACTCAAATGTCCATCTGAAGTCCCAAACCCCGAGGCTGATTTGTGCTTCCTGTGAGTGCAACTGAGGGGAAACAAGAGGATTCCTGTGATTAGAAATAGCTTTGCTGTTCCTTGCACCTCTCTCAGCAGCGCCAGGGACAGGTCACTGTCAGAGACAGGATGCTGGCTGGCCAGGACAGATCAGTGATGGATTTGGAGCAGCCCTTTCCAGCACTGCTCAGTTAATGAATTTTGCAGTCTTTGTTAGCTTCCTCGGCATGGTGATTCACTTTGGAGAGAAATTGTTTCTGCGAGCTGGACCAACCATCACTCTGACAACTGCTCTTGGGTATGTCTGTGTGCCTGCTTTAAATGAACAGTGGCTGCTGAGACTGGCAGGATAAAATATCTGTTCCAGCAGGATGAAATTGTGCTCTTTGGGATAAAATACCCACACTTTGTACTTTGCACATTGCATATTCTCCTTTCCTTTGGGGAGCAGTTTTAACGAAAGTGTTAATTGCAGGCCAGCTAATGCTGCGTTGTTTTCAAAACAACGTTCAAAAGTTCAAACCGAGCGTTGACCTACTGTTTTCAGATCAATAATTTGTGAAAAATAAATAATGATGCCCACGCAGTCTCCCGTGGTGCTGTGGGGCAGGGCAGGGCTGGTTACAGAGAACACAATGAGCAGCCCTCTCTCCGTGGGGCTGAGCCCCTCCTGCCCAGCCCGGCTCCGGTGGCGATTTTAAGAGTGAAATCCCAGCAGTTGTTTCCTTGGGGCTGACTGGAGGCAGTGCCACATGCAGAATGCACTGCAGCTTGGGCTTCCTGATGCTAGCAAGGCCTGGGATCAGCTGCTGTTCACTGCACACCCTTTGATGGATTTGTTGCATACAGCTTTTAGCAATGTCTTGATTTCCCAGGAAATGATGTGTTTCACCCAGAAGCCAGGCAGCTTGTTACTCCTGCCAGCTGGCAGGGGGGTGGGTGTGTGCATATAGATATTTGCTTTTTAATAATTGAAACTGGATGTATCAAGGTTGGCAGCATGTCTTTCAGCTTTAAAGACAGGGTATTGTTAGAGGAAAATGGGATGTTTTCCTGTGCCGAAGACAAATTTTTCTTCCCCAGCTAATCTTGGTGTCTGCAGCTGCTGTGTCAATATCTCCTCCTGAAAGGCAGGGAATGAACTTCTGAACATCTGTAACAGCTACATTAAGTGGTGTGGTTTATTGTAGAATTATGGATGGTGATGGCTGGGTTACTAAACTGTAAATCAATCAAAGCATTTTGATGATATTCTAGATCATGAGGAAGAGACTCATGCGGGAAAAGACAGTGATTTATTGCACCAACTGGTAACACATTCAGCCCCAGTCATTTTTATTTATCATTACTTTGAAGAGATTTCAACCCTTCATTAAAGCACATTAAAAAAATCTGTAATGATGATAAAGTTTTGATGTAATGAAAATTG
Organism: Tichodroma muraria; assembly: GCA_013390105.1. NCBI lineage: Eukaryota > Metazoa > Chordata > Aves > Passeriformes > Sittidae > Tichodroma > Tichodroma muraria. The sequence goes on along the minus strand of WAAG01058297.1, from coordinate 29,704 downwards.
ACGCTCCTGAACTGTGATTTCTGGTGATAGGAAAGTGAAGAATAAGGAACTTAAGATACACAAACTTCACACTAAATTAGTTGAACAATCGCCTTTGTTTAATTGTCTTTTACGAGCAAACTAGGGGAGCTTTTTACTTTTCATCCTTAAATCTGTTCCTTTGAAAGCATCTCACACTATCTGTAGTTCTGAACCATGGAACCCGGGATTCTGAATGCTTAGCAAGTCATTCATTTCTGAGGCATTAGCAACACAGACAGGATTTATTTCAATCTCTGCATATGATTCTTTGATCCGGGGCTTACTTAAGTGCATTCCAGTGCAATTAATTAGGAAAACAGTAGAAGACAGTGGCAACTCCAAGTGATCTTAAATGTAAAAGTGACTGATTAGTAGCTCTGCTTTCTTGAGGATTATCTTTTGCTACTTAACAACATCTGCTATTCCTGAGCAAAGGAGTCAGTTAATTGAGAAGAAGGAGCTTTGGTACTCTTTGTAAGCCACTGGTATGACTATTCACAAGAAAAGAAACCATGTGGGAACCTCCCCCAGCACTGATTTTAAGAAGGAGCTGGGTAAAAGGAATTAGGACCCGTTTCCCCTACCTGATGCTGTGAGGTGTGTGGCAGGATGAGCTCATGCTGATTGCTTTGCAGGGCAGCAGTTGTTCCCTTTTCCTGGCAGCCCTGTGTGCCTTGCAGAGCTCCTTGGAATCCAGTCCTTGCACTGAGCCTGCTTTCAGGGACGGGTTCTGCTGCTGGTGGTGTTCCCTTCCATGGAATGTCTTGTTTCTGGATGTTCACTGGCTGGCTAAAAGTTACAGTGTTTACCTGTATGTTCAGGACATGTCAGTCCAGTTTAAAATTCCTCTGCATCTCCACTCTGTTTCCAAAGTCTTCCTACTCAGATCAGTAAAAGTGGCCATCCATCAGTTTTTGATTGGAACAGGACTGATCAATGGGCAACTCAGGGGGGCTGTGTTGCAGCTGCAGCTGCCTGACTCAAATATTGCCTCCCTTTGCCAAGGAATTCAATTGTCCTGCATAAGCAATCAATATCTGCTCCTCTGACTACTCTTGCTCCCTCAATCTCCCTCTATAGTTTCTTTATAATTTAATCTTTTTCAAGGAGCCATATTTCCTGTCTGTCATGCTGCTACATTTTCCTTGAATCTTTTTTGAATCTCGCAGCCAGTGGAGCTCCTGTGATTCACAGGAGAAGCTGACTTGCAGTTCAAAAGAAAATGCAAATTCTAGCCTATCTGCTTTATTTACAGCTGTTTCAAATAAATACCCTTACATATTGCATAGTTACTTCAGCTTTGTCTTTGCTCTGTATCAGCTTGCTTCTGGTTTTCTTTTTTTTCTGTTTGGCAATATCCCGGTCATCCTTCCTTCTGCATCCTGAAGTGTGCAGGCATCAGATGCAGAAAAAATGCTTTATTAGTTAAAGAAATCACTTGTTTTATTCGTTGCATCCATTTTGACACCTGAGGAGGCTAAATGTCTGGCATTCTCTCTCTTCCCAGGCCAGAGCATGAAGCTCCACAGATTTCTGTGCAGAACCAGTGCAGCTCAGCCCCAATGGCACAGTGGAAAAGTTCCCTGACCTGGCAGCCTGCACTGGCAGTGTCTTAGGGACAGCACTTATTCCCTGAAGCTGGAATGAGGCCCCAAATGCCTCCTACTTACCTGGTGGTGGGGTGAAAACTGCTCCCTTACTCTACATGTCCAGTGGACATTGATCTCTGACACAGAGATGAAGAGTTCAGTGTCCCATTGCAAATGCATCGTTACTCTTCAGGGACTGATTTGTTACTTGCTTGGTTCTAATGTGGCCACACACAGGAAGATACTCAAAATAAAAGGGATATAGAACCCTTCTAGCAAATGTTTTATAGTAAATATGGGTTTAACGTGTTACTGACTTGCCTATGTTTTGTAATGCCAAAATCGACGTAACTGAAAGTCTCTGTGACACAACCAGTAAGTGAGGGGAGTGAAAATTTTTCTTTCAGAGAATGGCCACGTTTTTCCCCCCTGAAACTTCCTACCTTGCTGACAGCAGGGGCAATAATAGAAGCAAAGGAATGCAAAGAATAAGCACAGGTTGTAGTCCACCTTTCTGCCATCTGTTCCCTGCCAGCACTGATGTAATCCCTCTGGCACTGAAAGTTCCCTCTGCCATCTGTCAGCATTCCGGCGTGCTGTTGACTGGGGGCTTTGCTGAGGTCACTCAGGAATCACAACGAGCCTCCCGAAACTCGGGAAAGGTACTAAATCAAAGGAATTTGATTTGTAACTTGCTGTCATTTTTGGTGCCTTGCTTCAGTGGAAGACAGCAGTCAACACTTCCTAAGCTCCTCATATGAGGAAAGTTATGATGGCAAAAGAAAGCGCTTGTTTATAAACGGTGCAAGTAACATAAGCTTTTAATGGGTCCTAGAGGAGTCCAAGGCTCCAGAGGGCTCTGGAATGCTTTTCTCTCCGCCCCCATTTGCTCCCCTCACCCTGACCCCCACGTTTTTTTCCAAGCCTTTGTCCAATTTTCATCATATCTGTCATTTTGAAAAATGAGCTGGCGTTTTACTCCTAAGGTTCATAGCATGCCATGTATCTTTTTTTAGATTAACTTGTTTGCAAAGAGACCGTTCAACAGGAAATTCTTGTGCTTACACAGCAGTGCAATTTTTATGAAAAGCAGAAATGTTGTTAAAACTCATTATCTGTGTCTGTTCTGCTAATTGGATATAAAAAAGTCGTGAGACACGAGGGTGATGGGCCCACACTTGCTTGCTGGGTAAAAGATTGCTAGTACATTGCTAACAAATCTGAACACTCTGGGGCTGAGTGTGTAACAGTGTAGTATGAACACAGTGAATACCAGCATTGCACAACACTGAGATCTGAGGTAAAAGTGCACCTCATTTCATCTATGGAGTTAGAGGGAGGTAGTGATCCTGAAAGTGGCCATTTCTGATGGTTTCAGAGAAATGAATGCCCAGCCATAGCTACCTTGATGCTCCATTTGATTCCAGGCATAAAATGCTCCCTTGTTTTACCACACATTTCAGTCAGGATGGAATAGCCTGTGTCATTCTGCCACTCCCAACATGGGTGTCAAGGCTCCACGTGCCCTCCCACCTTTGTGACAAACCAGGTCTCACCCCTCTCACCTCAGGATCACCCTGCCCTTGGGGCTGATCCTTTGTGCCCCCATCCAGCTCTGCTGCCTTTGCCAGTGTATTTCAGGAGAAGTATCTATGTCACAGGAACATACACCCAATGCCATTCTAACTTGCTCTGCAGACCTGCCTTTCTTTGTAGGCCAGCTTTAGAGACACCTCACACTGTGCTGCAGCCACCGTGTGTGCAGGCTCGCAGCCTTACCGCTCCTACAGATCCCGAAATCAAGGCTGTGCCGCTGCAGTGTGGCTGCATCAAGCACACAGGCTGACCTTTCCCTGGGTTTTATGTCTTCAGATCTCTTCACCACCAGTCTGGAGAAGGCCTTGCAGATGTGTTTGACTGTCTCTGGTGGTTTTATGCCGTGGCTCGGCCCATGCATGACTTGCAGACCCCAAAAGGGAGCTTTTGTTTAAGATTATTGTGAGTGGGTGGAGGGGTGGGTGTTTCTCTCGTGAAATGCCTGAGCTGCTGCTTGCTCTTTTGCCTCCTTTTTCACTGTCAGACTCCGTTATGCTTGCCCACAGCCGTGGTGTTTGGTGCACACAGGTACAGCACACAGGAGCTCTGCAGTGGGATCATCTTGCTGTGGTGACAGGCTGCCTCTCCAGAACTGCAAACCGTTCCAAATTGCCCACGTTTTATGAAATACATGGGTGAAAAGAGAGAGGTGTGGCTCTTCTCATCTGCATCAGCCTCCTGGAGCAAGCCTGAGCATTGCTTCAAGACTGGCTCTGAACTGGCCCGTGGTGAAATCAGCCCCCAGGATGACTCCCTGAGTAAGGATCTGGAGGGTGAGCAGAGCCCTGTGTGAGGGTTGGCTGTTGTTACATTTCCAAACGTCCTCTCTTTTAATGCAGCGAAGTCCCAAGAGCAGAGACCATCAGGCAAAACAAACACAATTATGCAAAACAAACCTGGTTCCCAAAGTGAGCACTGACACCCCCTCCTTTCCTGGCAAAGAAAATCCCTGCTGTGTTTACCCAGTCTGAGAGCTGGAGGATTTGGTTTGCTATTCAGTTTCTTGGCTCTGGGGGGTTTTGTGTTGCAATCTTTATTTAAACATAGAGGACAGAAAAGACGTTCGTTTTGTTTGTTTGTTTGGGGTTTTCTTTCTGTTTCTATGACTTTTAAAGGACTGAAGAGTTTATTGTGTGTGAAATGCAGGAAGAGTCTAAATGAACAACAGATGAGAGGAAATAGACTGGGGAAAATTAGGGCTATTTGCTACCAAAGGAAGTAATCATTGTACATATATTAAATTCCAATCTCAAACTGAGAATGTGCTTATTATGCAAGAAATCTGACTGTAGAGGAAAACGGGGAAATATGTGGAGTCTTTGCAAGGTTGGGCTTTAAAAGTGGTTAGGTATGGGTTTGGTAAATAAGCCAGGAGGCAGCTTTTACTGAAGTGAGTGGTGGCTGGAGAGTCACCCAGAGTTTCCCATTGTAGCAGAAGGTTATTCTCTGTGCAGAAGGGGGAAGCTGTTCTTCATACACCTGCTATTTGTAGGTAACATTTAGTATGCCTTTATAATGACAATATAAATTCTTTATGAACTTTCACCTGCCACATTCTCAGCTCATCCACCATTAAAGACACCTGACTCACCTATACTTATTACTTACCTGCTAAGCCCTTGCTGGGCCTGTTCCTGAAGGATACACTGCTAATTTTCCATGGAGATAGCCCTTACCTGGCAATCCCCTTCAGTGCTGCAGCCAAGTGAGGGTTTAGGTGATCGCAGTGGGGATGCTGAGTGCTCTGGTTTTTCTTCCCCTGGTCCCTGCAGGCTACCAGCAGGGCAGGTTACATGAGTGTATTTCACTGCTGGGAGGCAAAATCAGTGATTGTTTCAGTGATAAACTGCATACAGTGAGAGCCAGCATAAATGGAATAAGGACCCTCACCAGGGATTTGTGGAGTGTGCAATACATGGGCTTGACTTACAAGGATGCCTTAAATCAGCTGCAAATATGACATTACTACATCTTTAAGCAAAACACAGTTTTATTTAATGTTCCTCATTATTGCAAGATGGCAGACCCCCTGCTCAGTTAATTCAGCAAAGATATCGAATGATTTTTTTATTTATTTTTTTTTTTAGCAGTAGAAAAATTGTAGCCTGGGGGAATGTTGCTTTGACAGATTTGGGTTATATGGCTGAAGCTGACCTATGCAGCTTCCTTCCCCTTCCCCCTCCTGGCAGGCAGATGAAGCATTTATGATTGCAAGTGGCCAGCTGTATTTTGTTCCTTATCTGATGGAAGGCCACCACAGTAGTCAAAAAGGACTTCTTACATATTTTGCTTTTACAGGGAGGAATGCTTGAAAGCTCAGTAAAGAACCTGTAAAAATTTAAAAAAAAAAAAAAAGTCCACGTGGGAGGAAGCATTTAAGCAGCACAGGAAAGAATAGGGAATTGAACAGTCAAATAAGCAGTTCTTGGCAGAAATTAGAGACCAGCAGCAGTAAGAAGGATGCATTGGCATGTAGAAAAGAGTGGAAATGAACTGAAGAGAAATGATAGCATCATATTTAGAATCCGTCACTTTATCAGAATTATCTTGACTGGTTATTAGCAAAAGAGAAGGAATTGAGTTTTTAGAGGAAGAAGGGTTTCATTTCCCCTTCATTAGCTGAGGAACCTGCTGACAGGAATTAAGACAGAATATTGCTACATGGCAGCTTCAGAAAGGGTTATTTTTAACCCCGGGCCGCTCAGTGACTGCATTTGCAGCACGGCCCTGCTTAAAAAAAACCAAAACACTGCTGGCAAAACTGAGGCTGCTTTGTGCTGCTGTGTGAGAATGGGAAGGAGAGGTCTGGGTGGGAATCCTGTAGGGCAGTGGTGCCTGTGACGCCTGTGTCATGAAAATATGCCCCCAGTTAACTATTGTCCTCTGACCTCAATCCATGCTGAAACAGGGGCTTTGCATAATCATGCAAGGAGAGGGCTCCCACTCCAAAAGATGTTATGTTTTGAATTTCCAAAACACACAAAGGAGACATTGTCAGCCCTTCACACATGGGAAATGGAGGCAGGGAGAGAGAGATTTGTCTGGGGCAAGCAGGCTAATTTTGACAGAATGGGCACTTAAAGTGAAGTTTCCTGAATTCGTGTATTATGACCACAAGATTGGCCTTCCTTTCTAACACTGGATTTTGTTCTCCCTGAAACTTCAGTTCAGGTACAGCATTGTTGATCAAAAACATTCTTTTATTCTGTTCTATTTAATAAATATGCTTGGAATTCTTTCCTTGGACGCTGTGCTGCTTGCAATCCGAGTTGCAACTCTGCAAAGGCCTCAGAGAGCTTCAGGTGGATTTTCATGTTGGGACTGCCAGGAGCAGTAATGCAAGAAAAGGCAGAGGTGTGACTTTGGGCTTCTGCTTGCCTTTGTGCCCCTGGGGATCACAGCCCCGTGGGTGTGTGGAAGAGTAGCCTTCAAGAGCAGTAATGGTGTTCTGCTCACTTCACGTGGGAAGAAAAATCTTACTAACTCCAGTGTCCATTTGTCTTGCTCAAGCTTGTTAAGTCCAGAAAGGCCAGTGAGATATGACAGTGCATGACCAAACAGGGGCTGCTTGGGCTTTTTATGAGGCAGTAGTGAGTGGAACCATCTGGGCTGGGAGAAGACCACACTTCTGAAATGAGCCTTTAGGAACACTAAAGTTAAGTGGCTGTCTGGGACACGGTGCTGAATGAAGGGCACTCAGCTGCATGGGGTTTATGGGTTTATTTTATCTCTGATGACAAAAAAAAAAAAGATATACTAGTCGTGGTTGCTCATGAATTTCAAGCCACTGTTGACAAGTGGCATTGCCTGTGTTCTCAGCCATGCTGGAACAGAGTTCCCTCAGCTTTCTGACTGCTAATGGACGATGCTTTACAGTTACCTAACTTTTCTCTGAACTTAAAGGCAAGCCCACGTTATACTCCAAGAACAGAACCTTCAGTATCTTAAGTGCCTTGGGTCATTTGCACGGTCATCCCTCCAATATCCCAGTGGCTCACTGCTCTGACTCCTGAGGTCTCAGTCTCTTGGAAGATGTCCTGCTCACTTGCCTGAGGGCTGAGGGAGTCTGCTCCTTGGAAACTAATGCCTTTCTGGAAAACTAAATACAAATTTGGGAGCATAACTTTCACTATGTCAATGGTGCATCTCAACTTAGGCAGTTACAACTATTCTTTTGCTTTAAAGTCTCTGTTTAGTTTTGTTTGATTTTTTTTTTATTATTTATTATTGTTTTTTTCTTTTATTTATGCCCCTTTGGGGCAGCTTCCTTAGGTACTTCCAGGGACCTGGTTCCAGTTGCCAAAGATAAATCTGATTTCTGTGTTAGGAGGCGAGCTCTTTCCTTCAAACACTTTTCTGTGTGACAGACCTGGAAAGGGGCAAATTGGATTCAGTAAAATTTCAAAAATTGTAACCTGTGCTTTCTATTCATTGAGATGAATTTTTGAGAAAGATCAGTCATGGTAAAATATTTACCAGGGTATTACCTCAACTGAGGTAATAGCTCTTATAGCGCAGGTGTGAAGAAGTACTTGCTCCTTAAACTTTTTCCAATCCACGTCCTGTTCAATGCCTCTGTTTCAATGGACTCCAGAAGCTTTGCATGATATTTATCAATCTGATTTACTAACAGTCTCCTCAAGTTTATACAGAGACAGAGAGAAGATAAGCTGGACTCAGGCTTGCAGGAATCAGATTCATGCCAACTCTGCCACGTCTGTTTGACTTTATGCACATCATTTAATATTTGTGGTTCCCCTGTCTGCCAAATACAGATACTAATTCTTCCTCTTTTTCCCCTATCCATACTTGTGTAGGTGGCATGTTTAGACAGGAATCAGCTCCTCCTTTGTCTGTGGGTACCTCACACACAAATGAGTCCCTGATCTTAGGAGTCAGGGAGAAGGAACCTTCTAGTTGCTTCTGTAGCCACCAAATAATAATAAATGGCTTCGACCTGCTCAGTGAAAAACGCAACCTTTGAATTACATTGGTGAAAATAAAAAGTCCACTGCAGTTCACAAGTCAAAAGCTGCTGATAGTGTTTAGCACCAATATCTCTCATGGAACATCTGGCATTCATCACTGCTTTCCTTTTCCTGCCTCTGCTGTATTTTATCCCATCTATTGGAGGTTTTTTATCTCACTCTCTATAAATTATGGCTGCCTCTCAGTCAGAGTGGTGGAATCACTGAAGAGGCTGCAAGGTAAAGGAAGGAAAAAGAGGTAGACTGAAGGAAAGTGTCTGCTCCCCTTTTTCTCCCCTCTCCCTGTACACAGACAGTACTGGACAGGATTACTAGACAGCGAGATACTCTTGCTATTGAAGAGAGATGGAATAGTTTCCAAAAATAACAAATGTCTTTACCAGCCCTAGTTATGAAGGCAGAAAGCAGGAGAGGAATTGGAGCTGGAGTGGACACCCGTTGCCATTGTTGGAAAGACCAAAATTGACTGCTTTGGAACAGCCCTTCAGCAAGTTTATAATTAATTAGGAAAGCAAACATTACTTAATATGAGACTTCCTGGGCAATGGCTTTGATGTATTATTTTAAAATTAAATTGCTCTTACTGCAGAAATTTAAGTTACTACCAGGAACAATAATACTGAAGGTGCTAGGAAAACACGGGTCTGTGAAAATTATCCAAACCAGAATACTTTTACTATTTTTTTCCTCAAAAAACTGTTCACTGCCATCTCAATATCCGTTCCATTCAGTGTTCCTGGACAGTGCTGGCAAGGCAGGGAGCCCCAGCAGCATTCTGAAGATGCATTTCTGATGGGGAGATGAATCCTCCACCACCCCTGTGCAAAACACTTCAGCTGCATGTGCGTGTCCCCTGCCAAAGCCAGGTGCTTCCATGTGTGCACAGTGCCACACAGCCCCATGCTCTGCAGGCACATGCCAGCTTTAGGAGCTAGAGAAGGTATTTCCTCCTTCTAGAAACACAAAGACACCTCAGTCCCACACTGCTGGCAGTTAGGGAAGAAAAGGCCCATTTCCCTCTGTGTGGGGAGGGCTGTTGCAGACTGCCCTCTGCCAATCCCAGAACTTGATGGGCTGAAGCCAGAGGGTCTCTGTTAGAGACAGCTGTCATGTTTTCAGTTCTAGGGACAGCTTGTATTGTTGGGGACTTCATTACACTTAGAACAGCAAGAATGCCCCATGTCATTATGTGTATTCTTCCTGATTGTCTTGCTTTTCCCTTCTATTTAGTCTCGTGTCAAAAGTGTGTCTGAAGTTTGTTTGATTTAATACCAGGTTGACTGAAAAGAGAATAAATTATTGTTGCTATTGCTGGTTGTCAGCACAGCCTTCTCTTTCTGCAAAGCATATTGCATTCCTGATTTCCCACTGGTTTTCATTTATGTTCCTGTGGTTTTATCCTGCTACTCACTGCAGACTCCCTGATTTCAGCCTGGCAGCCAGATCAATCAAGCAGTGGGTGTCCTGGTCAGCATCTGCATGGAGGGGAAGGGATAGGCCCAGCTCACAAACAGAGAGGCTGCTGGGCTGACCTTCGGAGCAGGTCCTGGCTGGCACAGAAGGCACAGTGGTGGGAAAGGCCAGGCAGTGCCAGGAGCCACAGTCGCTCTCTGAAGTCAATTAACAGGTTCAGTCCTGGTGATGTGTTCTGACTTTGTGGTCTGTCACTGGGAATGGACATCCTGGTTGTTATGAATACACTCAAGAGAGTGATATGATAGTGAAGGTGCTACTACTTGGCAAGGCTCAAATGAGAAAGAGAAACACGGGTCCAATATTGCACAGACTGCTTTGCATGAGATACTGCAAGAAAAAAACAACCCACAAGTCCAGTGGAATGGGTGATGTGATGTTGATTTACTCTCAGCTTTTTCGCTGTCTGCACTAGATCTCTGTTTGCCCAGCATCTGCCCTGTTACCAGCAGAATATTTATTCTGTTTTCTCTTCTTGTAGAAAATTTTACTACATCACGCTGCTGAGAGACCCCGTATCCCGTTACCTCAGCGAATGGCGTCATGTCCAACGAGGAGCTACTTGGAAGACCTCCTTGCACATGTGTGATGGCAGGACACCAACTCCTGAAGAGCTGCCCTCGTGCTACGAGGGCACGGACTGGTCGGGCTGCACGCTGCAGGAGTTCATGGACTGCCCCTACAACTTGGCCAACAACCGCCAAGTGAGGATGTTGGCTGACTTGAGCTTGGTGGGCTGCTACAACATGTCCTTCATCCCAGAGAACAAGCGAGCACAGATCCTGCTGGAGAGCGCCAAAAAGAACCTCAAGGACATGGCCTTCTTCGGCCTGACGGAGTTCCAGAGAAAGACTCAGTACCTGTTTGAGAGAACTTTTAACCTGAAATTCATCCGGCCCTTTATGCAGTACAACAGCACGCGGGCGGGCGGGGTGGAGGTGGACGACGACACCATCCGCAGGATCGAGGAGCTCAATGACTTGGACATGCAGCTCTATGACTATGCAAAGGACCTCTTCCAACAGCGCTACCAGTACAAACGGCAGCTGGAGAGGATGGAGCAGAGGATAAAGAACCGGGAGGAGAGGCTTCTCCACCGGTCCAACGAAGCGCTTCCCAAGGAAGAGACCGAAGAGCAAGGACGTTTGCCCACTGAGGACTACATGAGCCATATTATAGAGAAGTGGTAGCCTAGGCAGACTTTTATATTGATGATATTCTAGGGTTTCCATATAAGAGATCGTGGAAGTAAAATTACAAAAGGAAAAAAAAAACGAAACGAAACAAAACAACGAAAAATATTTTATTTAAAAAATGAGTCTGTAAAACAGAAGATAGATTGCTTCCTTAAGCATAGGGTCTTTTTACTGTTTCTTACAAGACCGATGAGATTCTTAAAAAAAAAATAAATGCATAAAAATAAAAAAAGGGTCAACATTCTAATGCAGAGATAAAAAATTCACAAATGCAATTACCCACTCAAAAGGCCAAATACTAAAGAATGTTTCTTATCCTCATGATTTTAACACAAATGGCAAGAGTAGGATTTTTTAAAATCTGTTTATCCCCTGAGCTTAATGATCTAAAGATACATAATTAAAAACCAAGTAAACAGAGGTTTTCTTTTGTGGGGGAGGTGGGATGGGAATTGCATTGTTTGTCAGTAACTGATAACGATGACTAAGCTGAGGATGGGCCATCCTGTCAGGCTGGGATCTGAGCACACAGGCAGTCACAGCATTTCAGCTGGCAGCCACTGCCAGAAAGTAGAGCACCATNAGAAAACCCGTCAGAGATTTGAGAGGATGAGAAACATTAAAGCAAATTGACTGTGGCCTGGGAAATGTACTTAGCACAGTGGTTCTGATTCATTGCACTGGTATCACATATGCATATGCAGCTTCATCACAAAAATAATAGGGAATTCATGCACAAAATTCCCAGATTTGTTTCCCAGACTGGTCCCAAAACAAGTTGAAAACCAACCACAGACTCAAACCTGCATTCACATGTTATCCTGTAGCTTACACCACTACCACTCAAGCCACCATCTGTACTGTGTGTTAACAGCACACGAAAACCCTGTCCTACATGATACAAAAAAAAAAGGAAGAAAAATTTAAATACTCCTTCATAAATCCGCACAGAATTCAGACCCTGCAAATGATAAGTCATTAATGGGAATGTGACAAGGGGGTCATTTTGTTTTGTTTGTTGCTGTGTGAAATAGTGACCCAGAATAAGCATACAGACCTACTCTAGCTGTATTATTTTGTTATTTTTAGTTGCTTTTATCAAAAGGTAATGGGCATCAGCCTGCTTCCAGTGAAGTCACTAGAACTGATTTAAGTGGGAACAGGATGGGACTCTCTTCCAGAGCTGTGAAAATTTCTGACTGTGGGTCTGAATTAATTATGAGACAGTGCACATTGTCTTTTGGCAGGGTGCCTGTTCTGCAGCCCTTACTTTAAATGAACAAGCTGTGTTCATAAAACTGGAAAGGGGAATCATGGACAGTGTTGTTTTAGTCTCAGACCACTCTCAAAGCAGAACTCTTTCTCTTTGAATGCTGTTTTTTGGGGCCTCATGTCAGTTTAATCCTCCAGTGTGAGGACAGTCTAACCAGGTTCTGCTTACTGACTTTTGAGTCATAGAACAACAATGACTTCTCTAATTCCTCTTCCCACTTGCCAAATTAAAATATGGCTTATTTTTTTGCTGTTGCAAGCACTTCTTTGTTTGGCTGGAATCATGGAAATGAAGTAGTTTTTGCCTGGTTCATGTCTCGCTCCGTTATTACTCAGCCTGTAAGACCTGAACCAGCTATTGTTTGGGGTAAACTCTGAACCAAATGGAATGTGATTTGATTTTCAAAGGCCACGTTAACTGCAAATCAAATACGGCATTGAAATCACTGGAGGAGAGGCAGAGAGCTGATGCGTACTCAACTTTAGCTTGTCATTTTTACAGCATCCCTTTCCCATCACACAAATCCACTGATGTGCTGCTTGGTTTGTATTTTGATTCTTTCTCTGCCCCTGTGCGCTGTTTCCAGCAGTTTCAAGTTCAGACTGTGCTTTGCAAAGGAGGGGCTTCTTTGTTCTCCTGTGCACACCCTGGGGGGATACACCTTGCTTTTGGAGACATTCTTCTCCTGAAGAGTGAAGACAGCTAAAAGCTTGAGAAGAGAAAATACAAAGAGCACTTAGGGCTCGATTAGAGTTCTGTTACAGCCCTGAGCCAAAGTCCACCAGAGTCAGAGGGTGTCTTTCCTGTTGATTTCAGGTGGATTTTGGTCAGGTCTGCATCCTGCTGCTGCAAAGTGCACGAGCACACCCCCACCTGTCTGCAGGCGCAGCAGGGCACTGTCACCCACCATGTGGCTGGTGCCAGGACGTGCTGATGGTGTCCACGCCTTTAAGGCTGTGTCAGTGCTTCTGCCACAGAACGGCTCCTGTTCCCAGAAATGTGTAGCCTGGCCCTAAGCATTTCCTCCTGGATGAAAATTGGGAAGCAAAAATGAAGCAGTATTTGGTGGTTGGCTCGGGGGCAGAGAAGGTGTTACAAGTCCATTTGCTCATCTCTGAATTCCAAGACTGGGAGAAGCTGTGTCTGCTTGCCAGCACTTTTACGTTTTGCTGTAATTAAAGAAAATATTTGTATTTTAAAAATGCAACTTTGCAGGCTGTTTACCCACAAAACCAGCACGCCAGATGTAAGAAGCAGCTGTTCTACATGCACAGTTTCCACCTTTCCCCAAAAGCTTTCCAGGGTGTGTCCTGTGCCATGGATCCATAATCCCCGTTTGCGTCGCACTGCTGGGACTGCGTGTGATTCAGACCAGTATTGTGATTAGGCTGTGTCTGCCTGAGCTGTTCCTGTGTTACAGGCTCTGAGTAACCAGCTGGATGTTAATGAATCTGTCTGCAGGGTTGTGTAAATCAGAAGCAGCCTCTGACCTTAGAAGCATGTCAGTAGAAGACCTGGTTCCAACATTTTCTTTGTAATGTATTGCAGTAACAAGCAGAAGAAATGAAATTATATTGAAAACTGTCTTTGGTTAACAGTTTCATTTCAACCACAAAAGGAGGGCTGACCTCACTTAGTACTGAGGCAGAAGGTTCTAGATTTAAATCCTGCAGCCAGCAAATGCCTCAGTTCTTCCACCTCTGGACTGGGAGTAACAAATTTACGGACTCTAAAAGGGTACTCCAAGGTATGAAAAGTACAGGGCACTTTGAAAGAGATTCTGAGTAATGGAAATGACCAGAATCACCCAAAAGCCATCCCTCACCCTGGCTGCTGTGCTGGTCTGCTTCTGGCTGTAAGCCATGTGTTAATTTATTTTAAGTGCTGTGTACCAGAACATGGATTGCAGGACATACCTGGCACTATCTTCTTCCTTTAGTGGGTGCAAGGGAACTTTTTTAACATAATGTGAATGTATTTTTTTGCGATCTATATGTACCACACTTTGACGTGGTACCATTTCCCTTCTTTTTAGGACTGATATTTTGATGCTACAATAACATGAAAAGTGTGTGTGTAGTTTTAAAATGAATGGAGAACAACAGCTTTAAGGCACTCTGGCAGAAGTCGTGGCCAGATAGTAGATTCTTGCTCATTATCTGCCCCTTTCTTCCAAAATGTTTTTTCCTGTGACTTACAGACACACCGAGACCTTCTTCAGTCCATGAAGTGTTTCTTCAGGGGGTCCTGTCAGTGCATCAAGATCCAGGTCAGGCTAAGAGAGTGCTGGGAGCAGGCAGGTGCAAGATTGGACTTGTCTCTTAGGGACCTCGTGCTTTCTTAGGACTAGGAAGTCAATTTGCTTTTAGTCACCTTAACGGTGTGAACATCACTGCTTGGTGGGTGTTGTTGCTGAAGAAAACATTTTCTTGCTGGTTTGTCTCATCCTAGTTAGCTCTGTTGAAGGAGTTTGCCTCATCCAAAGTTTTCCAGACGGTCAGGTGCCACCTTGTACCCTGTCCAGGTCACAGAATGCAGGATTGACTGGTAAGGTTGCCAGCCCAGGCTGTCACAGGGTTCAAAGTCATAAACAAAAAAAAGAAAAAGTCAGCAAAGGATCAGTGTGAATTTCTAGCTTGTCTGAATTTCTCCCTTTATGCCCAACATTTTAGAATAAATGAGGAGCACTTCAGTTGTTGTTTTTGCACCCCACATTCCCTTACTTGCTTACAAAACTGGGATGACAATGAAGGCAGCATAAGAAAGATGCCAGTAAAGTTTTGAATCCTCTCTCCCAGGACTGTCCTGTTAGAGCAAAAAAGAGCAGTGCAGTTGCTGAGAGTGTGACCAAGGCAGAAGGACTCCCCAGTGGCAGTACAATTAGGAAGTTTTCCCTCTGAGCCAGTCAGGTCACTTCACAGAGAGCAGGGGACAGCTACAGAAGGTGATGATACCATCACAGCACACATATCTCGGGGTTAAAAGCATCTCTAGTGTCTTGCTGGCGTTCAGAGTTACCCAGACCCCCTCCTATCCCATAGACTTTTCCAGTCATCACAAAAAAGGGGTAGCACTACAGGAATTCATCACCCAAACTGTGCTTGATACTGTATTCCCAGAGCTATAGCTTGGCATGCAGCTGACCCTGCCTGTGGGCTTCAAAGCACAGGGCTGGCTGCGTTCTCCTTTGATTCTTGTTTTCGCTTTCCCTGATATTAGCAGGTCGTGTTGCAGAGGCAGAAGTGAGCATGGGATTCTCTGCCTGACCAGGAGTATTCCAAGCCTTTGTAGCACAGGTCAGTGAGCAGCAGCTCAGGTGAGCCAGGGCACACAATCCCAGCTGTCCATGGCTGTTTGTTTTACCCCATCCACAAGAATTCTGCCAAGATGAATGCAGCCTTGATAAGCACATGGCTGTTAAAGCCTGTGTTGTCCCAGCTCTGTAATTCTTAGCCATGCAAGCTGAAAAAAACCAAGATTTTCAGATGAGTCTGTCTCCTCAGAGCCCCACAATTCCCCCTTCCTATTGAATTCCCCCAGGTGTCAATTCTGGAGACTGGATTGAGAGAGTTGTACTATAATGAATAATTTTATATTCAAAAGGTTTGCTGAGCATGATTTGTTTTGTACATATTGGAGTATGATTTAACTTATTTTTATTGCCCCTTCCATTTTTTTTTCCCATAAGGAGAAGACAAAAATCCCCATCCTCTCTCAATGTGAAGTTCCTATGTGTTTATGTGTACCCTGCCAGTCAAACATGCAACAGGCAGAGGATTTCTCACCGTCCCTACAGCTATCTGATTTTGGTTTTCATTGTCATTTCTATTCATCTGGGACTTTGCTTATATTGTCTCTTCTTTCCTCTCTGCTGCACAGTCTGCACAGAGCAGGGAAAGGGCAATGCAGGCAGGATTTTCTTTCTCTTCCTCTCCCCTTTCTTGTTTGCTTTACTTACCAAGGAACTCAGTTCCTCTAGGAGTTGTGTGACTGAGGGTAAAAAAATACAACTGTCCCCTCCACCTGCCTTCCATCCTCCATACTGTAGATCAAACAGATTCAGCTTCTCTGAAAGTGATTGTGGCTGGACTCATTCCATTGGGCTGAATGTGTATGGTTTGCACTTCCCCCCCACTTCAGGAACTTAAAAACAACAAAAAATAAAAGGCAACTGTTTAACTTGAGCCGAGTAACACTTAAAGCTTTATATATTTATTTATAGCATCTTACAAAAAGTGTTAAAAGGTTTTCTCTTCCACAAGAAAAATAAAATTTTAAAAAAATCATCTAATTGTTTTTTGTCTAGATCAAGGATGAATGTTAGCAGATGAAATAAACCCTAAAACTGAGCATCTGTTGTGCGTGTTGTCCTTGCACTGGCCTTTGGATGCTGTGTCAGTGTAATATGTCTTGCCTCTTTATTACAGAGAGATAAAGCTGCCAGTGCAGTTGATGGAGAATATTTATTTTCTGCTACTAAAACAGACTCCTGGACAAGAAATATTCAAGCAGAAACTGCAGTCTGTTCGTTCCTATTGTTACATTTGAGCCAACATTCCAAAAAGCCCTTAAACCTCATGGAACCTGTCATCTTCTAAAAATTACCTTTGATACTGTACTTAGTTTTCTTTCTCAGACTCACTGCGATGAACACATTTGCAGGCAATAAATAGAGGTTGTTACACCAAATATTATGGAATAATTAACATAATTTTTTTGTTGGTTTTGTGCTCAGAAGTACTTTGTTGTGTGAAAAGGTTCTGCAGTTACTGAACTGAGCCATGTGCCTGTTTTGCACAGTGGCAGTAAGTCAGGGGTAAGGGAACGGTGCTACAAGTGTTCAACAGCATCCCGAGTGAGAACAGCAAGATATTTATGCAAGTGTAGTGAGTACCAAAGGTGTGATTTTACCAAAGCATCCCTCCAGCTCATGCTTGGAGGGAGGGAGGGGCCATGCAGGTGCTGCTGGAGGACTCAGGTAAGTGAAGGTGTGATGTTGGAAACCAAGAAGCCAGACCCCCTCTGAGTTCCTCAGAGGTAGAAAAGAATGTAGAATTAAAGCCTTTAGAGAAATTAATATATATTAAACCACATAAGTAAGTTAAAATTAAGCCTAAGTAAGTGAGAATATATTTCATGCTTTCCTAAGTGCCTGAGTAGGAGCAGAGTGCCTTAAGTTCCAGTTAGAAGTTCAGTGTTTTCCATAGACATAACTAAAATGCAGTAGAATCTTGTTTTGCACTTTTAGATAAAGCCAAGAACATAAACAGATAGAACATGTACATAGATAGATAANGCCACTGACCGAGGCAGCAATTGGTGCTATAAAGTTATTTATTGAATGAAAGCATCAGTCTACAAATGCATCAGTCCAAAGGCGCAGCTCGAGTTTGCCAAAGGGTCTCCTTCAGGATGAGGCCTCGGAGAATTTCTGGAGTTCTCCAAGGCCTCCTGTGCTGCAGTTTTTGGGGCAGCAGGCAGAAGTTTTTTCAGGGTGAGGCTTCCTCAGAAGCCTGGAGCTCTGGGCAGCAGCCAGAACAAAGCAGCCTCTTCCTTCTGCCTTCCTCCTTCTTCCGTGGTTTCGTGCAGGCAAAGCAAAGCAGCAGGGCAGGCAGGTGAATGGATAGGGACAGGAATTGCTATTTTGCAGGCCTTTCTGTGGGTTTTTAACCCTAAATTGACCAATCAGCTAAAAACACGAAGCTAAAACAATTTCTCTGCACCTGTTAAAATTGTACTTCCACACATGAAAGGCGGTGTCAGTTCTTACACACCTTCACGTGTATTTGCACACATTACTCTATTTATGTACATACTCTGTCTTTGGGTTTGTTCTCTATTTTATCTAGAAATGCAAAACAATATTCTCCCGTGTTTTAGTTTTGTCTATGAAGTACTGAACTATTAACTAGAACTTAAGGCACTGGCCCTCTGCACCTATTCAGGCAGCTGGCATTCTGCTTCTACTAAAGGCCCTTAGAAAGCATGAAGGTTTATTCTTAATTAAACTTATTTCTAACTTATTTACTTGTCTGGTTTAATATATTTTAATTTCTTAAAGGATTTAATTCAAATTCTACATTCTCCTCACCCTCTGAAGAATTCAGAGGAGGACTAAATTCTTGAATCCCAACAGCTCTGTCTGGAGAAAGACCCTTCAGCAACTGGGACTGTGCTCAGACAGATGTATTTACAGACTGATGCTCTCATTTAATAAATAATTTTATAGCACCAATTCTTGCCTTTATCTATATAAGTTCCCCCAGAAAAGCTTTACAGTGGAAGGGGGGCACCTGTGATCCCAAGGGGGCTCAGCTGTGAGGGGACAGAGAACTCAGGTCAGCCCCTCTGGCTGTGCTGGTGTCCCTCATGTTCTGGTGAGCTGCAGTGAAGGAAAACAAACAACTGACCCCATCAATGGCTCTTCTAAGCACCTCTGACTTCTTTTTCTGCCTTACAACCTTTATACCGTTCATCCCACGTGCATTACACCTGTGTGCCCTCTCTGCCCTTCTGTGATTGCTCTGTACCCTCAGCATTCCAGGTCTCTTTACCTTTAACTCTGCTCACCTGTCCTGCACAGCTGTACCCTGTTAGGGACTCAGCCCCATTCCCAGTCACCACAAACTCTGTGCCTACACTGCAGGAGGAATTTCTCTGGGCAGAGCAGCAACCAAGGTGCAGGCAGAGCTTGTCTTGCTGTTCCTGTTTCACAGCACTGTTTGTCTCCTCCTTGACCTCTCCAAAAGCCAGGAGGATGCTCCGCTGCAAGAAGTCTGGGCAGGTAAAATGTTTTAATTTGCTTGTGATCTTTCTACACCACCTTTAAAATGGTTCTTGCTCTCCAGGCTAGGAGCCTCCAGGAAAAGGAGAGGAGGGAGGATAGCTGGCTAGCAGGTGGAGGGGAGGCTTCTGCTATTGCAGTAGGGGAAAGGAGCAGAATGGATGCTTGAAGGAGGGTTAAAAGAAGTAGAGAAATCACTGAGGGAATAACCTCCTGAGTTTTGGGCTTTTTTTCCTTGGTTACCCTGATGATTACTCAGTTTCTTTATTCTTGTGTCCAAAATGTTCTTGTTTCTATTTTATCTGGTGATTTGACACTCTCCAGCACTGCCTCTGGGAGATGTGCTGCCTCAGGTTATTTGGAAAGTGCCCTCCTTTGCCTCCTGCTGTTACCCCAACAATAAACAGCCCCTGGCTGCTCTGCTGCCCCAGGTGACAGCCTGCTCTTCCAGAATGGAAAAGCTGATCCTGTGTCAGAGGAGGTGCTGCTGAGATCTTGTCAGAGGTTGTGTTTTGTTTTTCTGGCTCACAAATTCACACAGAGCTACTTTAACTCTTTAATAAGCTTTTTCTTGCCCCTGTCTAGAGGACAAGGAAAAGCAAAGCAAATCTGCTTTAACGCTGTAATGCCAAAACTTTTCCACATCGATCTTTGAGTCGCACAGGTTCCAGTCTTGCCTTTCTGAGGATCCATGTGTTGGTCCTTGTAGTGCTGAGCTTCCTCATTGTCACAGAGCAAAAGGAGGGACCTAGGTCCTTGCATAATTCAATAGATACACCTTGCATGTATCTAGTGGTGACTGCATGTTTCTGTGGATTTTGCAGAAGTGGACAGATTTTAGGAGAGTCCCAGGCATTGCAGTTTGAAACATTCTGTGATGTAGTACTTCAGTGGCATTTAGAGTAGGGATGTAAATAAACTCATACACAGATAAAATAAAATTACGGGCTTTCTGCAGTTGGAAATGTTCGTGGCTGATTTGGGCACATCAGCTCCCCTCTTTGCTGCAGGGGGAAACCAAGGCAGTTCATACATAAACTCAAAAGAATATGTTGTGGGCTTAACAGTAAAGCAGTCTGAGTTTTACTGCAGCAGTTATTCCATAAACTTCAAATAAAGGAGGTGTAGTCAATGAAATATTCATTAATTGAGCAGTATTTAATAGATCATTGCTGTGTATCCCTTAAAGCAATCAGAGGTTCAAGTGGGGAAAGCTTCTCTAGCAAGGCCCTGTCTGCTTTAATGGGTCTGGGAAGAAAGTGGCTTGGAAGAGAAACCATGCATGTTGAGATTTTGCATACCTCTCTAAGCCTAAAAGGAGTAAGTCTCTATTTATTGGTCAGACCACACTGTAGCACAAGCAAGAGAGTTTGTACATGAGACTGTTTGTTAGGGCTTCATTCTTTGTCCAACATGAATTTACTCACTTTACTCTCTCTGGTGATGCTCTTCTCATAAACTATTTTACTCCTGATACTCCTGTGCTTTCATGTCCCTGCCTTACTCTGGCCCACTCCTATTCCTGCTTCACAGAAGGTTTGTCCCCAGAGATGGAGGGCATGCAGTATCTCAGGATCCTTGTGACCTTTGCACAGGGGGCTGCAGAACTGAGATAATTTTTAATCAACATCCAGCCAACAACACGAGGGAAATGTTGAATACCCATCCTTTAGGAGCTGGGAATGGATGAGGGGTAGCAGTGCTTTGCAAACGTTTAATGAATGAGATCGTATTTATATATTTATTTTTTCCTCCCCACTAATGTATTCGATCAGATTATGGTCATGGAATCCAGATGTTTGTGCAATGAATGAGTAGTAGTAATAAATAAAAAACATTTAATTCAAGTGGCTTTAGCATATTCTGGTTATTGCTGGATTCCATTTAAAAGTTCCTTATTGACTTAAACCAAACGTTCTACTCAGCTGTGCTCTAAATGGTAAAGAAATTCCACATGGCCTAATCTAGTTAATTCAGGCTGGATACCTGATCCTCAAATGAATATGTGGTAATCACTCATCAGTTTTCTGGCACAGGCAGTGACAACACATATAAATCATACAGCCTCTGTGAGATGGTAAATAACTTTCCTGTAGAGCCCTTTCTGTGGGATTGGATTATTAGTGCCAGACACTGTTTTCTGAACAAGAGCTCACAGCCAAATTGGTGAATGCTCAGATGTTTTGCATACCACAGCAGCCCCCATCAGGACTGGTTTATACTGATCATATGTTCTTTTCTTTCCTTAATATCAAATATTTTGATGCTAATTGAGAATTTATAAACTGAAGCCAATTAGCCACAACTTCATGTGGGCTTTTAAATTTTATTGGGTTAGTGAATGATCATTCTTTCTGTGTTGCTGGAAATGCTAAAACCTTGCTGCTACTGGAGTTCATTAATGGAGGCTTTGCTCCCTGGCTGGAGAGCTGGGGTCTTGGAAAACTGTGCTGCTGGGAGAGGTGTGCAACCTTCTGGACTCAGGGATCTGCTGCTTTTTAGGTTTTTGCAAGGCATGCAAAAAATTAAGGGTATGTGGTGCTCTGTTTTGAGGGCAGTCTGGCCTTCTGAAGCAGCTAAAACGACCAACATTCAGCTGTTTTGGAGGTGAAAACAGAGACAGGGGTCCTGTTGGAGGAGGAACCTTTTGATAGGAGCAGCCTAGCTGATGTTATCAGAGGACCCTTCATCACAACTGCTCTGCATGGCTTTTCATGTGTTTATTGTGAGTCCTCTTGTTTTCTCTCCACTGGGAAAGCTTCCAAAGGGAAGTGCAAAATTGACCTCCTGGCCCTCGTGGGCACGGCCTCATCTCTGGTTGTTCCACGTTGCCCTTAGAGAAAAACACCCACAAATTTGGGAAACAGTGTTTAATCTAAGCACACATGCAGGCTTTTTGTTTTTTCTTTGCAGTGTCTCAGTAATTTCGGGGTAATTTTTGCTGTCTGTGTGCCTGGCTGCCTCTGGTCCTGGTGGGTGCCCTGTGCTGTGCCACACCACAGGCAGTGACAGGCACGAGCCTGGCTGCCTTCTCCAGGGAGGGACAAACCCAGGATTAGCTCTGCCAAGGCAGCACACTGAGACAGGGACCAGCCTCAGTGGCCAAAACCCTGCCCAAGCTGAGCTTTGTGGTGGGGGTTTTTTTGGGGACAGCAGTGTCCTCCAGCAGGGATGGCTGCTGGCCTGCCAGCCAAGCTCTGGAGATGTGTGCACGCTGTCTGGATTTTTATATGTACATTTAAGGACTTCTGCAAGAAAATCAAACCAGACACCCGCAGGGACAGTGTGGGGAGGAACAATTACAGCAATAAATAAAGATTTCTGCTTGCATGCCAACCCAACAGGCTTTACTGTCTCCTCATCAAGTGATCTGCCATTTGTTAGCAATTGCTTGTTAGGGCCTTTCTGCTCTAGGCCTCTTCTTGCTTTTGTGTATATTTTACTCATCTTGACAAGAGAAAAGAACTCTATTAAAGTAGAGACACTTGCAATTCACAGCGCCCGTAACATCTGTGGCAGGACTAGAACTACAAACCACATCAGCATATTTCTTTTTTTGTTTGTTTGTTTGCTTGTTTTCTCTCTGTTTGGGAATTTCATTAGCTGTCTTACATTTTTGGGGTTATATTTTCCCCACTCTCCTGTGGCTCCTTTGTGAAAACCATTTGTTTTGTTGTCCTCCCTCATTCTTTGTAGAGGTGGCCTGCAGGTCTGGGCTGGCCAAGGCCCACAGGAAGTGGCAATGAGAGAATTTGAGGCAGTTGTGCTCTTGGATGGGAAGGTGGTAGGTGGAAAGTGGTGTGTTCCTTACAGCCTCTATCATTCATTTCCTAGGTAGTCCAGAACAGCCTTTCGTGCATTAAAAGCACTTAGGGTGTGTTTCTCACCCTCCAAAATCTGTTTTTGAGCTGTCTGTAGTGTTTTTCCCTCAAGCCTTCTTCTCCTGCTAGTGTTCGATTTCTTTTTTACGAGCACAGACACCAAAGTTATGGGAATGACTTTGCCTGTAAGGTGTCTGATGCTTTCTGCACTTCCATATATTCACTTACATACTACTTTCAGTAATTAAAGCACAATTTGCTGTGACTGAAATGATGCTGAAATGTCTGGAAAACTGGGAGGTGAGTGTTGGAGAGGATGGGCATAAGGAATTAAAGACAGACAAGCTGGTAGTCACCAAACTGTGTCACTGGTTTATACTGATATGTTCTTTTCTTTCCTTAATATCAAATGTTTTGATGCTAGTTGAGAATTTATAAATTGAAGCCAATTAGCTTAATAATAGCTTTTTAATAAAGCTATTTTTAATAAAGCTATTCAACAATAGCTTTTAAGGGCAGGATGGAACCCAAAGCTCTCGTGCTGGCAGAGAAGATGCTCCAGGATAAAATAAATGGAAAGGTCACCTTGATTAACTGCCCATCTCTCCTCTCCCTTCCTCCACCTCGAGCTCTCTGCCACCTTGATAACCACAGGCATGTCTGACTTGTCGGGCAGCTTCCATTTAAATGTTGAGCACGAGCCAAATTATTCTTCCTGTCATATTTAGGGTCCTTTGTATTGTTAAGTGGTGGTGTGTGGTAAAAAAGAATTGCACAGAAATGTGCTTAAACCTAGGAGGTCGGTGTGCTTTTTTCATTTGTTTCAGAACTCTGCTGTTTCCCCTCGCTACAGAGCTTCACTCTTCTACAAAAAAACACAAGAAGACTTTCCTTGTCGGGGGTTTTGATACATAATAAATGCTGCAGGTCTCCATTCACCGTGCGTTTTGAAGCGTTGTAGCGTTTGTGTCCTGGTTCATCAGACGTGCCCTCGCCGTGTCACAAAACCCAGAACACGGTGAGCCCCTGCCTCGGGGCCCTGTAACAGATTGTGAGGAAGGAGAACTGGTTTTGCCTCACCCCTGGGCTCTGGCATCACCTGAGATTTGAAGGGTGCTTCTCGCTGCCAGCATTGTAAGGACCTGCAGTCTTGTCTCATTAAGAATAAATAAAAGCTCCCTCTTCTCAGATCTACATTTAGTCCCCCCAAAAAGTGAATGTTGTTAACTTCAAAAGATTTTCCTTAAACTGTTTTTGAAACTGGCCTATTTGGGGTGTGTAAAAATACAAAATTCCTCCTTAACATTATTGTCATCCTGTTTAAATGCCCATTACCCTACCATGCTTCCCTTATCTACAGAGAAGGCAATGAGCCATGATTTTGAGGGGACAATGATTTGATGACACTGATGGGGCTCTCAAACTCCATTAGGGTGCATGAATCACAAGTTAATTAGTCATTTTTCCTAATATAGTGAACTTCTATCTTTAATCCTACAATTTCTCTCTTGTCAGATTTATTATTATCTCCAGATGGACGGTTCTGTCTCTTTGCTCAAAACCTCATGCTACGAGGTAAAGTTTTTATAGGTGTACAAAATACTAGTTTCTTTTCTTTGAGTGAAAACTTTCCAAGGTTAAACTTTATTCCACACAGGTAAAGATTTGAAACCGCAGCTTCAGGAGTTTCAACTACTACAGAGTTTTGTAGACAATTAGACCCAGAAAATTAGCACTCTGATTGGCACTCTAGATAGAGGATATTAGGGTCTCTTCTCCAGCCACAAAGCTGCTGCAAGCTACCTGATTATTTTGAGTTTTTTATCACAGCACAGCTTCTTGCAAATGAATCCTTCCCCACTCCTTTCAAAGCTCGTGTTTCAAAGCCTTTCAGTCAAAATTATCTGCTCCTTTTAATTACCCCCTGCTCTACTGTTTGAGACTTGGCACAGCACGCAGTATTGAAAGAATTTCCAGTCCAGATTGACTCTCCTGGAAAAAGTTCACACAGAAATCAGGGAAATAAGTGAATTTTCTGAAAAGCAGAGTGAGCCTTTCTTGTGGGAGAGAAAGGGAGTCGGGGTTTAAGTAAGGATTGGGCAGTTCCTGCTTTCAAAGGTGACAGCTGAGTAGGAACTCCTTCCACACGCAGCGATGAGCAAGTGCTCATGTGTTTTGTGGAATATGTAATTATGGCTCATTGCC
Organism: Tichodroma muraria; assembly: GCA_013390105.1. Classification (NCBI taxonomy): domain Eukaryota; kingdom Metazoa; phylum Chordata; class Aves; order Passeriformes; family Sittidae; genus Tichodroma; species Tichodroma muraria. Next base: position 4,758 of record WAAG01058297.1, on the reverse strand, counting down.
TGCTCTGTAGCTCAGGTAAGCCATAATGTGGAATGCATTTGAGAGCACTTCCAGCAGCTTCATGTGAGGCTGCTCCTGCTGAAGGCTCACAAATGTAATTCAGGGCTTCTCCCTGGAAGGCCCGAGGAAGTATCAGTGCCTGCTGTTTGCTGCCAGACTTGGAAACACAGAGGCTTGTGTTCGGTCCTCAAAGCATTCTGCTCAACTGCAAGCATGCTTAAAAAGGAAAAGAGAGATGAAAAATTACTCATGCTTCTCTGTTCAGAAGTGTGCTGGTGAGAAGGAAAGTGACCTGCTCTGGCTGGAACTCCAAGGGGTAATCTCCTTTCCAGGTCAGGAAATTTCCCACAGGAGGAGTTTGTAGACTGCTGCTCTGAGAGAGCATCATGGTAAACTGTGTGTTTTCTGAGGCAGGGAGGGGTGATGCACTTTGCTGCAGGACTTTGAATTTTTTTCATTTTTCAGAAATCTTCAGGAAACATGCATGTGTTGTCGTGGAAGACCACAGCTGACTTTTATCTTGGGCTCCTCTTAAAAAAAAAGAAAAAAATCAGCCAGGAATGACAATTGAAATGAAAAGACTTTTGGGTTGTAATGAGTATTTCTTGGCTGTGAATTCTGAAGGGGCTTGGAACAGGTGTAAGAACCTTTCCCAGAGTGGCATCTCATGGATACAAACAGCACAGTCCTGACAGGACTGCCAGAGGGAATCACACACAGTTAGCTGCTAGTGTGCATGCATGACTGCCTCCCTGCCCTTCAGCCCCAGAGGCAGAAAAACAACTCTGCTCTGAAATAAGAGGGAGAAGGAAGAAGGAAAAAGAGTGTTTAAAGGTAGCTGGAGTAAGTGACCTGTCTGGAAGGCTGTCTGCCCATCCCTGAGCTGCTGAGCAACTGTGACACTGCTCCTGTGGTGCCTTCTCAGGGCTACCCAAGAACAGAGGCCAGACAAAACCAAGGGAATAAAAAGCAGTTCTATTTATTGAAGGGCCTTCAGGTACATTTAGGGCAGACAAAGCCCCCCAGGGGCTATACCCAGAATGGACCACGGGTCACGGGTTTCACACTTTTATAAGTTTGGTCCATTTGCATATTGGGTGTTAATCTTCCAATTACAGCTTCAGGTAATGAAGTCATTTACCCTAAGTTTGCTCCTCCTCCAACTCACTTTTTTTTTTACATCTCTTGGGGCCTGGGGCAGTCCTTGATTCCCAGGCCTGGAGAGGAATTGCTGTGTCTGACCAGAATGGGAGAACAGCAGTTGCTAACACTGTATGTGGAGTTATACACCAAAGAACTGCAGGATTACAATGACATGAAAAATACAAAAGCTAAAATCCTAAGGCATCACCTGAAGTACTCAGGTGCACAGAGCCACGGGAACCTGGCCTGGCAGGGAGGGAAGAGAGTGCAGGTCAGAACTGAGGGGGAGATCCTGAATCCATCTATGTATTGAGGCTGTCTGAAAAATTTGGTCAGTGTGGTCTGATGCTTATGTATAGAGCAGAGCAGCTGGCACGAAGCCTGAGTAAAGCTCAGTTTGGATTTCATGGTCTGCATAGGAAGATCAGCTCAGCTTTGAGTCAGCTCCATAAAGGGGCCTCAGATCCCATGCACAGGGCACTGCAGGATTAGGTGGTGTTCTCTACAGCTCTGTTGGAAAAGTTACTCTGCACGCTCTGGTGTGCCTCTGCACACTATGTGAGCACTGCCAGGTCTCAAAGATTGGGTTTTAGGAAGCTCCTCTTGCCCATTCACAATTCTGCCCTCCTAACCAGTCGGAGACAAGCATTTATGTTCCCTAGAATCTGAGCAGGACAGCTCACAGACCCTCCTTCCTAGGCTGGCACGAGCGGCTCTTTGAGCCACCCAAGGCAGTGGATGCAGATCTCCAGGATGTTCCATATTCCAGGCTAGGTTTGAAAACTTGGCCTTTACATTCACTTTTAATGCCACTGGAGCCAAACCCCTTACAGAGATTGCAGCACTTGCAAGAAATTTGCCCATCTTTGATGGGTGGGAAGAGGCTGGAATTAGTAAATCCTCTCTCTTAGCCAGAGTCTGGGGTTTTCTCTGGTGCCCACAATGCCCTGACTTCCCTCAGATGCTGATGCCCACAGGAGCCTGACCAGACATGTGGCTTTGGACTTCCTGCACCATATTAAGAGGCAGTGTTACAGAGACAAGCTAGAACTGCAGCCAGTTTTCAGGGAATTTACTGTGCATCTTTTTTTTTTCTAGATATTCTCTACTGGTTTTGGATATGAACGCAAGCAAAGCCACTGCTTGGCTACTGCCCTTAGTATGGAAACAGTCTGGAACAGGAGGATTCAATTTTTATTTTTGAAGGCTAATAATTCAGGTTTTTCAAGATCGTCGTGTGCCACCATATCGTTTGCTTTAAGTGCACAAGGAACAGGCTTGTGTTGAGTAACTCTGTGAATCTTGGAGTCTGTGGAATTCTCACCAGACTGGGGTGCCAGAATAACCAGGCAGGGTGTTTGGATGTCAGCACAGCTGCTGATGTGGTACTGCTGGGTGGTTTTGCTGTGACTGAGCTGCAGCACAGCTCCTTGCAGGATTGGACTTCTTACAATTTGCACCTTCATGGGTGAGGCTGTCGCTTTAAATGTCACTGGTTTGGATTGAAAAACATCAAAACAAGATCACTGCTGAGAGTTGGAGGGATCCCAAAGGTGCAATGATTTTATTGAAGGCAGTGGCTAATCCAGCTGAGCTCACATCAGGCTGCACCTCCTCGTGCTGTTTGCCAAGGGAGGCATTGCAGGAGCTGGCATCCCTACAGCTTACAGAGGTTTGTGTGGAGTTCCCTCACCTACCTTAACAGAGGGATTCAAACCTCCAAGCCAGGCAGGCTTTGCCTGAAGTATTTTCTGTGAGCATCTTTCTGTTGGTTGGACTGTAGGAAAAATCAGCACAGGATGGGAAGGGTTCAGGTAGATCAGGGAGGTGTCCCTGTGCCTGCAGGGGGAGGTCCAGGCTGTCAGAGGTAGCCTGGGCTATTTGCTGTGTTACAACTGAACACATTATCCATTTATTGCACACAGACCATGCCTGTGGCCTGCATTAAGGACTCACATGCACAGGCTTTACACATAATGCTGTGTACCCAACCCTTGGCGAGCCCTGCTGAGGGAAAGTGAGAATTTGTGGTCACAGGTCAATGTGAGAGTTGAGCCCTGTGATGAAATCTCTTCCTGTGCATGGCCTCTACACTAAACAGGCTTCCATTAATACCTGGTGACAGGGAGGTTGATGGTAACTTCACTGGGGGAAAAGAAACTAATTTAGGACAAAAGTGATTTTTCCACTTGTTACCTGATGAGCTGTGAAGTTCTGCTTCAGCCACGTGGTGTGAAATTATTACTTTGAAACTGCTGATTAGACTGAGCTCTGGGTTTTGCTACAGGCCCTGTGATAACAGAGAAAATGGACGCCTGTTCTGGATCTGCTCTCAGGAGACGCTTGAAAAGCTGATGCCTGGTGATGTAACACTCAGCTCCTTGCAGATAATGGTTATCTCAGTCAAAATTGTTTTTCTGTTGACCTTAAAGCAAGGTCAGGACCCTGGATTTCTGTTAAGTTGCTTTGCTTTGCCTTTAAACTGTCCAAATAAATACTGTTCCTGCACACTGATGCAGGTTCATCGTAATTGTTAAGTTTGAAGTTGGTGGCAGTCTCGTGCTTGGTGTTACCATTTGCTCCCCTCCTCGTTAATTAACTCAGAGTTCAGTGACAGCCTAGGAGTCTTTCTGCATTTCCTATCAGAGAAATGATGATCAGATGCAGTTCTGGATTGTGATCGTCCTTATTATACCTTGCTGCACTATATTCAAATGTGTTTAAATAACAGGAGGGGACTGCTAAGTAAATACTTAGAATGTGAATATATTGCATGACAGCAGAGGAATACATACAAAGGAAGTTTTCCTAGGCTGCTTATTTACAGCTTCAATGGAAGTACGAGTTGTTAATTCAGTGACTTGGATCAGGCATCAGAATGTTCATTTGTATTCTCACTAACAGCTACAGGATTGCTTCATTTAATTCCTTGCTTTACTTTAAAGGTTTGCTTCTACATTACATCTGATTTTATGTAATTTTCAGCAGCTGTGAAAAATGAGCTTAGTCCCATCTCATGGCCCTATCTCTGCCCTTCCACTAAAGACAGGCTTTTTTTTCTTTCTTTTTCTTTGTTCTTTTTAAATTCATGTGCTCCCACTTTTTTTTTGTACAATAGTGACGATGTGGCATTAGCATCTGCA
>WAAG01058296.1:0-12502 GCA_013390105.1 Tichodroma muraria | reverse complement strand
TGATCTTTAAGCTCCCTTCCAACCCAAACCATTCTGTGATTCTATGATTGTGTTTTTTACTCTTTCACTCGATTAATTTTTTCTTGCAGATTGTCAAGTACTTGGGAAAAAAAAAAAGTGCAGCCTTTAATTTGATTCTGAAATATCTTAAAAAAGAAAAAGCTGGTTTTTATTCTTTGCCTTGCCCTCCACAACACCTTCCTTTTCCCCACAGCAACCAAACTTTAAAGAATAGTTGAAAAATCTTATTTTCTCTGAAATTTATTCATATATATGGTAATGTCACTTTTATTTGAGAACTCTTTTCTTCCCTCAGTTCACCTCAAGACTTGCTTGGGTCCTGATCAAATCTGGCCTCATGCTGTTTCATACCAAGGAGACATGAAAGGGAATTTGTGAAAGAGTTAAAGTTTTCACCAATTCCTTAAGTTTAGGTACACAGAAACTTTCTCTTATGTGGTCATTTTTGTTTTATTAGTCTAATATTGGAACTGACAGCAAACAAGACACCTTTAATTGAATCAGTATATTCATTGCTGGTTGGGAATGGGTGCAAGGATAGCAGGAGAGGAAATCATGAAACTGCCTCATTTAAGTATAAAGCAGTTGATTAGATTTAAAAATACAACAAATTTAGTGTAGTTAAAACTATATGTAATTCTATATACATATATATATATTTATACATTTATGTGTTTGGTGTGTATCTATATTTATCGGTGCATGAAAACAAGGTAGGAGATGGAGTAAAATTTCATAGTTACTCCTGAAGAGCAAGTGTGATTCCTAAGTGCCCTGTAGCTTTCTGGTATCCAGCAAATGCCAGAGACTAGAACAACTCAAATGCATTCTGAAATGGCAAGAGAACCTGGTTACTACTGCTGTCTTCTTGAGCAGAAATGTGCTGTATGGAACACTTCCCAAAGTTATTTTTGTTCATGACATCTGTCCATAGTAGTCTGGTACAGTTTCTCTGCTTCCTGTTGCAGCAGGATCAAACGTGGAAGTAGCATATGGGTCTTGTGTCTCCAGCTGTAGAGTACCTGCCTTCAGCTTGTATTTTCAGCAAAATAAGGCCTGCTTTTAATGTGATTGAATATGCTCTCTTCAAACATTTGAGTACTATAAATTAATGCGTTTCAGCACTGTCAGTTAAAAAATAATCAAAGCTTCAGAGGTGGGTTGGTGAATTTAAACCACTAATTTCATGTGGATTTGTCAAATTTTCACGTAACAACAAAAAACCTGTTTCTTTTTCATGCCTTAAGAAAGAAGGCAGCAAGGCAGCTCATTTATTTGTAAATGTTTCATAGTGTTATGGCTAATGTATATATTTTTGTTTTCACTAGTGTACCTTTTTTGTGCTTCTCCTTGTCTGACAGGTGTATTTTAGCTTTTTTCCCCTAGGTTTTGTCTTTTATTTTGACTGTAACCTCAGTGGAAGGGTCTGTGAATTCTGTTTCATGGCCTGAAGATGGGGGAGGCTCAGGGGTGGAGTCTCTTATGTCAAACTCCTCACATGTAGGGGTTGAAACTGTAGTAAAAATTATTGTCATTACAAGGAGTTGGGCTTTAAGATTTGGAAAAAGGAATAGCTAGGCTTCAGTTAGAGGAATAATTTTTAACTGGTTATCCATTACTCTGTAAAATGTCAGGGTAGAGTCTATTGCTTTCCTCTCTCTCCAAGGACCATGCACTTCATAATTTGTCTCTTGTGATAACAACCCTAATGAACATAGAACCATGGCAGCATATACATTATAAAATACAAAGATGGTTTTAAAGATTATCATACTCCCTATAAAGGCTATCTATAAAAAAAAAAAAGAGAAATATGTGTATGCAGAGCTCTACATAATGCAGAGAGCTGTCTTTTTGGGGAGTTGTTGTTGGAGGTCCTGTATGAGACACAGGGAATGTGTGTGTGTGTGTAACCATGAGGCTGCCCAGCATTTGTGAAGCTAGGCAAGGACCCTGAGACTGATCATGGGAGGAGTAAATGTAACCAAATGTCGTGTGTTTCCTTGTTTCTGGCTTGGCACGTGATTTGATATTGAGTAATTGGGCATGGTTGTAACCAGGGCCAGGTAGAAGTCACCAGTGCACTGGTGGAGAATTCACTTAAGGTTTGCGTTAACCAAAGAGTTGGCTGGAAGACTTCAAGGTGCCCCTGCAAGAGTTCAGTCTCCCCAGTCCCATATCCACTTGCAAATAAAGGGTTTTTTTACTACTTGAGATGGGTTCTTGGTCCTGTGATTGCACTGGCTTCACTCTGATAGGGCTGTCAACACCGTGACTGCTACAGCAGTTGTTTCTTCTGGATTTTGTACTGTCAAGATGGTGGAAAGCTTGTTTTGGCCAGAGAATATTTTCTCTTAGCCGGTGCTGCTACAGGTAATTAGCTATTGACTGCTCCCTTTATTTCTTTATATTGGCAAGATGTGAACTATTTCAGCGTAGGAGCTCAAATGCTCAGATGAAATGTAAGCTATCAAGTGCTGGCTTCTCAGCCTCCACTCAGCATGAAGAGGGACAATTACAACTCAGTAAGGGCAGTGCTCTCAGGCAGCCAAATGCCCTGTCTGGCTGCCAGAAGAGCACCCTGACATCTTGGAGCTGTTACTAAATGCGCATGTAATAATGTTTTCCTTATTTCTTCCTCCTTTTTTCTTTGACTGATTACCCCTATGTGTAGGGGTATGTATGTGTAATATGGTCAAAATTCATACACAATTTCTAGTAGCATTTGACTTCCCACAAGACTTCTGTAGTATTGGGGTATCACTGATCTGTGTGGGACCACAATTAAGTAATTATTCTCTAAATTTGTTTCGGTGTTCTCCCTCTGTTGCTTTTATTAGATAGGAAAAGGTGCAATGTGTAGTGAGCTCCAAAATGAGAAAACTGTGTTTCAGTGATTATAATGTGAATACTTACAAAAACTATCCAAACAGACCTGGAGTATGGTTCTTCATCAAGCTGAGGCGTGCATGAGCTCAGCTGGTCCCTTCCAGGTGGGACATGCCGAGCTGCTTCCAGCAGCTGAGGCTCTGGAGCTGATGAAGAGTCCAGTTCCCACAGACACATCTCAATCTGGGAATTGCTGGAGCTGGTTCTGTTACATGTCAGAATGCTTAAAAAGGGGCAGGGGAGGGGAAACAAGCTCTTATGATGGGCATGTAAGTTCTCTGTTTCTGTATTTATGATTTCTGCTTTTAGAGGTTAAAATTTTCACCGTGCTTTCCTGTGGTAAGAATCAGAATCACAGGTCTATTCTAGGTATAAATCTGATTTTGGATCTAAGTTGATTCAGATCCAGATTTCTAAATCTAATAGTAATTTCCATATTTAAAATCAATTTGATTTTTAAGTCCTATCTTGATTTTTTCCAGAATTTTTTTGTATTCCTACACCCATAGAAGAGTTTTCATGTCTCCTGAACTCAAAAGAATATGTTTTACTGTATAAACCTTTGATGTTAATATGTTAATACAGATATTTGTTGTATATTCTCTGAATGTTTGTATATAACCATAGAAACAAAGAAGTCTTAAAGAGGAAGACTTATTTTTATGCTGAATGCATCAGTATGTACAAAGGTAGAATCAAATTTCAAGATACAACCAATCCAGTATGTATTAGTGTTAAGAAAATATTAATGTGGAATTTATAAGTCAATGCACATTCTTAGAAAATGGACATTTCTGGACATCACCGTAATTGTATATTTTGGAGAGAAAAGACTCTTCTTATTTGTCTTGGAGTCATGAAGAGATTTGAAGTTTTTCAGTGCTGAGGATTTCAGTTTATATGAGGTAGGAGGTTGGAATAAACAGCTTTATTGCTTGGGGACAGCTGTAGTGGTGATGCTTTTATAAACACTGTTTCACGCTGGCATCTGTCTTGTTCTCCTTTCAAAAATAGTATGTCATTTCATACTGTGTATTAAATAGGTGAAACAGTTAGGGGCTACAGTCTACTTTCAGTTATATGCTGCTGTGTAGATATGAATTCAGTGGCAGAATGTAACTCCATATGTGTCCACATAAAAAAAAAGCCAAACTAAAGCCAGAAATGGCAATTTTTCAAAAATACTCATGTTTTTTAATTATTATAGAAAAAGACATGCATCATGTTCAGGTGTGTGTATCCTCACACTCAAACGCTCTTACTCTCAAAGATATTTAAATATAAGCAAGCAGGCGGTGGACTGGTCTGAAATTTAAAGAATCAGCAGCACGTGTTGGAAGGCACCTGGTCACCTGGTCCTGCTTGGACCTTCACCTGTCAGAAAGAGAGCCTAGGCGAGATCACCTGGTACCCTGTCCAATCCTGTCTTGACCACCCGCAGGGATGGGGACTGTATCATGTTCTTATGGAGGTTGTTCTGTGATTGATTGTTCTGATTATAACGAAATCCCAAGAAAACCAAAACTAAACCAAACCAAAAAAACACCACCACAAGAAAACAAATCTTTCTTGTATTAAGGTGAAATCTTGCCTGAAGCAACTTGTGCCTGTAGCCCCTTGTCTTCTCTTTGTGTGTTCTCTGTGGAGAGCCTCTGTCCTCTCTGTAGCTACCACTTAAGTAGTCAAATAATGTGATGAGGTCCCCCCTGAGCCTTCTCCAGGGAGAAAAGACTTAACTTCTTCAGTCCTTCTTCACAATGCTTGCTTTCCAACCCTTTAAGCATCTTCATGGGCCTCCTCTGAACCCTCTCCAGTGCATCCTGGTCTTTCATGGACTGTGGCAGCCAGAACTTGACACAGTTCTGGTGCAGCCTGACAAGCGCTGGATGGAGCGAGATATCACAGCTCTGTCTCTGCTACTGTCTGCTATAAGACCCACTCTGTTTTGCAGAAACTTTTTGGAAAGTGTTGTCACACATGAAAGGCATTTTCTGACTTGCTAGCAACCATAGACTGCTATTTTTCTGCCCTTTTGGACCAAGCTATTTAAATAAGCCTGTTGTTATGGTAATTTATGGTAATGAATGTACCATACCAGCAGTATAAATGATACTCTCTAAAATTGAAGAGAGATGCTGTAGGAAGCTTTCAGTTAATTATTGCTGTCAGTTTTTTGACTTTTTTCTAAGTATTTTGTGGAACAATATTATCTTGTTCATATTAGACTTCTGTCTGTCCATGACAGTAGGTCAAATAATAACATCTGAAACCCCATTAATGGCCCTGGAAAAGCATTTTGTCAGAGGATGTGTCTGGTGTTTTTTTTCCTTCTTTGTTTTCTTTCTTCATGCTGTGGAAAGGGTTTATCTTCTCATATGTTTCCTTTCTACTCCAGGTGTATATAATGAATCCCCACTACTTGTTTGTAGTAAATGCTCTCTGTTTTCATAATGTGCTTGTTGGTGGTACTGTGCCGTGTCTTCAGTAGTCCCAGTGGGAATGTGGCAGGAGTCAGTCCGGTTCAGCCCAGCTTGGGGTGGTGATGGTCACAGTTTCCCCCCTGCACGGCCCTCCCTGCCTGGGAAGGAGTGGGGAGAGGTGGCCCCGAGGTGGCCGAGTGAGCAGCACTGAGCAGGAGCCGCAATTACGGAGTGCCAAAGTCATGCAGAACTGAAATACATTAGTAAAATTAAAATTTGTCCTCATTCCCTCAGTGGGTAATACAGTTAATGAAAATAGATCTAACCAAATTAAGATAATTTATTTCATTAGTTTACGGCACTGTAAAACTTTTCAGGGCAGTACAGCCCTTCGGTGCAAACCTGAAATAGATGCTGTTCCACTGTTCACTTCAAAGACCACAAAGGTTAAAACTTTTAAGTGTATTAAAGCAATTCTGTTAATTGTGTCTATAGAGGATTCTTCCTTGCCCTTCTTGGTAAAGTATTCTTAATTTAAAATTCACATTATGCTCGTTCTGCATTCTAGCTTTTAACCAAAGTGTAAATATGTGATTACTTGTGTCTTCAAGGCTTAAAAAGAAATTATGCATTTTTGTTTCAGAAGGTGGTACCAGTAGTACATGGTATTAATATTTTACCTTTTATCCCCTTTCATTTTGTATTCCTATTATTTCTCTGCTCTACCTTTCTCTTCCTCCTATGTATTTGCTTACTGGTTTGTAACACAAACTGCTATGGGGCAGGAGCCAGTTCCTTGGAAGGAAAGAGGTGCCATCTCTACACTCCATTCCCTAAATCCCTTTTCTGTTTTATTTTGTGCAGTCTTGATGCTGTTTTTCTCGATGTTCTGTCAGAAAGACACCATTCAAAATTAGAAGGTCGTCCCAGATGCTGTGTGGGGTTTTTCTTTGTGTTTTTTTTTTCTCCCTCAGAGTCATTGGGCTTGGAAGGGACCTCTGCAGACCATGTAGTCCAACCACCTGCTAAAGCAGGTTCACCTAGAGCAGGCTGCCCATGATCATATTCAGGCAGGTTTTGAATATCTCTGGAGAAGGACACTCCACAAGCCCTCTGGGCAACCTTTTCCAGTGCTCTGTCACCCTCAAAGTAAAGGATTATCTTCTTGCTCCTTTTGAATTATAAGACAATCCAAGACTAATAATTTACTTGGTTTTATTGTCAAACCAAGCTTTTATAAACCTGCATTAGAAGCCAGACTGGTCTTAACTTATGCTTCATATTAATTTAATTTTTAGTTAACCTAATTCACACTGTTGAATTTTCTTGACCTTAAATGGGAAAAGAAGTGCCTTTTTGTGGTTTTTTTTTTTTTAATACTCTGATTTTCTTCCTGATACAATTTTTTCTTCTAAATTGCTTGTTACTTATTTTAAATTAATATTTATATTATTAATTTGTAGTGAAAGTTTTAGTCTTTCCTACACTGAAATAAAAACACTTCTTACACTAAAATAAACTTTTCTGGATTGGAACATGGATGTGAGAGCACTTGGCTTCTCATTATAGTTTTTAGCAGAGGTTCAGGTAAATCACTGCTGAGACCTGCAAGTCAGTTAACTCCAAGCAGAACAGAAATAATTACAAAGTGGTTATTTTGGGCAAGGAGATTTTATCTGAATGGGAAACCTATCTTTATGTAATTTATTGAATAATACCAGGAGGATTTTCATGTTTTTTCTTTCTATGAATTTTTCTTTCACTAATTGTGAGGAAGGTGCTTTCTGAAAAGGGCCTAGTTATTCCTTTCTGTTGTGGAAGTGATAGTTAATTTATCTTCCATTGATGGAAATAGGAAAGGTGCTTTTTCTTTAAAATCCTGTATGGACAGGTCATTTTAATGACATGGTTGCACTTTGCTGTAAATGGGAATGATACTGTGTAACTTGCAGTTAATAATTGAGTTATATGGAAGTAATTTGTCTGGGTTTTTGTTTTATTTTGGGGTTTAAATTTAATCTTGATTTTATTGCTTAAGTATGAGCATTTCATTATTGAATGTAGTACTCTCTGGCTGTATTAAGTGGTTACTGTAATTTATAGGATACTTTGAGAAATGTCATGATTCTCATGAAGCGACACAGCAAGATTTAGAGAGTGCAGCAACTGAGTGAATGGAATTACGTAATATGACCTAGTTGATGTGAGATACCATAAGATTTTAATTTATTTCCTCAGTGTAACTGGGTGAGAAAAGAAGATAATAGGCCAGCCCCACCAGTTGTTCAGTGGCTGATTTGAAAATAAGTCCATTCTGAATTGATCTTGAAGCTCCTTGGAGCTGCATATGAAATAGTCACCTTCCTATCCAAGGCCAGGGAAGGGGCAAGCAGGGACAAAAGGAGTTAAGTTGGTTAGGAAATGGGGCTGTATGAAGAAGTTACTTACTTCTATATATATGTCACATACAAAACAAAAAATACCGAACAACTCTCTTTTTTGTAAATACTTTTATTTGTTCTGATTTAATAAATAATTAAAAATCTTTTCAAAAGACCCAGGAACTAACTGCAAGCTGCCTTGTGGCACTGGTGAGGTTTTTTGCTGAATTCCTGTGCCAAGGAAAGAACACCAATATGTAACTGTTGCAGTTACTCTGGACGAGGGAGGTTCCATATTTAGAATACACAGAATTAAAGCAAACACAGCACATCTAGTGTTTCCATGAAGAGGCAATTGATTGGATGAACAAAAGAGTTTTTGTAATACACTGCTGTAAAGATTTTACTTTTCAAAAAAAATACTACTTTTAATTCTAATCTCTTGAATGTAGTATTTTAAGAGTAAGAATTGTTGCCCAGTTTCCATATTAAGGTATTACTTTATTACCATCTGCAGGTGGTTACTTCAACTTCATTTGGATTGGAATTTTTTCTGCTTCTTTTTCCAGCCATGAGTCGACTAAGAATTTGAGAAAAATCAGTTGGCTATTATTTTCATTTGCCGTTGAAAATATTGCTTGTTTTCACAGTTTAAAAATCAGAGCAGTATACATATAGCATGGGAGGGGGAAAAAATGACCCTTTAGTTTGTGTACTGCAGGCATTTTTACAGATGGAATGGAATATGGAATTTATTCCATAGAGTATGGAATATTCTATGGAATAAACACATGAGGAGTGAGGTACCCAGTATGATCTGGTTCTCTTACTATTTCTTCAAAATACTAGGCAGGAAGCCAATGTTCAGTCACTTTGTTTCAAAGCTTAATTTCCTCTTCCTTTTGCGATACCCTCATTTGTCTTCAAAAATCTTTACTTTCCTAATGTATAGGAACTCATGATTTCTTATAAGTTCCACTCATTTATCCAAAGCACAGACTAAATTAAGTGTCCCAAAAGAAAACGGCCATATCTGTGAGCATCTCTGTTTAAAATTACTGAAGTTGCATTGAGTATTCCATCATGCCATTTTTATTTATCTTAGTTTTCCAGGCAGTAATTGTTACAACAAAGCACAGACTTCATAATGCGGGCCTATCAGTAGTTCTTTCTTGTAGTTACACTTCGCCACTATAAATAACTTTCTTTTCATGAAAACTCTTTTAACTCATCCTCTCATCAGAACTGATGGATTTTTCTGGTGATTTGAAGGTCCTTAAGACTGTTCTCCATGCGAAGGACATAGTGTTATATTTCAGTAGGATAGCGTGTATTGTAGCATTATGGGTAGGTGAAATTAATGTAGCTCAAGGACTCTGACAATTTTTTTCTCTAAATTAACAAAATGTCAGTCTTACTGCAAAACTGAAGATTGGGTAGGAGGCACTTCAGCTCCATAGTGGTGTGTCAGAGGACAGCAGAAAATACTGGGATGTGGGCTGGGAAATATGTAGGAAAAAAAGAGTTGATAGAGTAGTGTGAACCCACATATCTACCTACATCATTGCTACACAGCTCCTTAATGATAATTTAATTTTATGGCTTCTCCTGTTTGAGACACTTTGTGCAGGTAAAATAGAAGGAGGCACAGTTGAAGAGTTGTGACCTCCCATGATGGCCCCTGGGGGTTTGAGCACGTTGGTGTCAGGCACGCTTTGACTTGTCTTACTCCAAAGCCAAACCTCAGAAACCTTGGGTGAAACCAGAGCAGTGCTTGCATCTGCTGAGTGCAGCTGAGACTGTTTTGGGTGGTGGGAGTCACTTCGAAACCACCCCTGGGGCTGTTTCAGCAGAGCAAACAGCAGCTGCTGGGGCTGGCTCTAGCTGGGTGTTCTGGTGAGAAGTGGTACTCTCTGGGTCACCTCAGCCAGGAGACTCTCCCAAAGATAAAGTTCATTTGATTTGTGATGCTATCCTTGTTTGCCAGTTAGCACACAGCGTACCTTCACGTTCATTTTTATAGTTCAGCTTTGTTGCTGCTCATCAATAAAAGCTTTGGAGTTAAATGAAGTACGGGTCCATCCTTGTTTGTATACTAGAAATACAGAGCAATTCATTAACTGCCCATTTTTAGGAACACTATTTTAGAGTGTTGTCATTAATGACATGCATATACATACATATACATGAGCATCGGTACATTTACATGTGTCTGTTTATAACTTCTAAAACTTTCAGACAAAGGTTTGTCATGTCTTTTTTTTTTTTTTAAATCCATGTTTCTGACTTTTCAGTCATTTTCCTTATATCTTGTGCTTATCTTTATAGCATCAGTAATTGTTTAGATAAGAAACTGCCCAGTGTAAATTTTTGCATACTAGAAGAGGTAGTAAATAAATATAATTAGCTTTTTTAAAAAAAGTTTACTGTTTTTTTAGCCTTGCAAAAATCAGTGGTCTTTATGACTACAGCCAGTCTGAAATGACAGTGATGGCATAAGATGCTGGGTTTGTTCAGTCACGCAGATCAGGATCAACTGAGTTCATTTATCAGTCTGGAAAATTGGTCTTACATTGTGTGTTTTTAAACTAATAATAATAATAATTCAAGTTTAGATTCTAAGAAGATCTTTCAGGAAAGGCTGACCTTCAAGCATACAGGTATTGCACATAAATTTCTTGATTTTCAAATTCTGGATTATTTTTCTTTCCCTGTTTTAATACCAGTAGTCTAAACTGGGATAGCTTTTAGGTAATTGTGGTGATTAAAATCTAGAAGACCCTAAATAAGCAAAGCTATTAGTGTGGCAGTGTTTAGCAACATGGAATCTGGGAGGCGCAGTCCTCTTTGCATCTGGAGCAAGAATGCTGAATATCATTTCAAGAAGGAATGTTTCAGAAATGCTCAAATAACCAGTTCCTGCTCAGTTCTATAGTATTATAAATCTGTAAATGGATTCTGCAAGTCACCTCTCTAATCTCAGTCACAAAGTTAATTTCCCCCCCACCCCCACCCGCCCCGAACACATTAATTTCACAGTGTGGGATAGTTTAACTTGCTTCCCTTCTGTTTTAGTAGACTGGCAGAGCAGATATCACTGTCCCTGACACATCATTTTTTCTCCATACAGTGCAGTGTACTTTAGGGCTGTAGCACAGCAGTAGACTGGCCCAGGAATCACAATCTGGGCTTATTGTCTTTGTGTATCCTCAAGGAGTAATATTTTAAAGTCACTGCATCTGTTGGTACTTAAGAGCATGATTTTTACGTTTAATTTTTGCCAGTTTTTACCATCTGTGTGTCTGTTTTTTGGCTCCTCGCTTTAATTTTTCAGTTTAATTTCTCAGTTGCACTGGGATTGCTTTCTCTTTCTCACACATGCTCTTTTTGAGTCATCCATGAACTTATATTAGAAAAAAAAATTATTTACAGCAGTTGCATAATAAAATTCTTGGCCTTCACATACTTATTTTTTAAAACGATCTCTTTATATTGAGTCTCCTAGTAAATACACGTCATTTTTGGAAATGAAATAACTTAATAGACTTTGTTTAAGTTTTAAAAAATTACTTTTGGATTAAATTGAAGCATTTTGGCGGGAAAAGCTAGCTTGATCACATTCAACACATTCTAGTCTTTCACACTCATTTAGTTTTTAATGCCCAGGAGGGAATAATTTTCTTGAGAAATCTGTGTTATAATCATAAACAGACATAATTCAGTAATTTTCTCATGAAACATTGGCTGAAGTTCTTGCACTAATGACTTGAAGCTCACACAAGCGGGAAGGTTTTTGTTTAAATTCCAAGAAAAATACTAATGAAATACATTAAAATAGAAACAAAATATACATGCAGTGTGTTATGGGCTGTTTTCAATAAAAATGATGTATCTTCATCAATTAAATAAATGTCTCACAAATTCAGGCATGTTCTAGCATTTCAAGAATGTTCTGATAATACTTGAGTAATTTTCTCTGCTTATCCCTGATAATTTTTCTATAAAAAATTACATGTGTAAATAAATTTTTAACATACAATGGTAACTGTATAGCACATCTATGACATGTTTTGCTTCTGTATGCGTTTGTGAGTATTGAAAACTCCACTGCTACTCTGGTATTTTTCTTGATCTATGTATTTTGCTTCTCACTTAAAATACAATACAATCCTTAAGGTCAAATTTAGTGGCTTTTAAAAGCATGCTAGTTTCTTTTTAGCCTCTTTCAAATATTTGTGACTGAGGATTTTGGAGTTTGTATTTACCTCCTCGTGTACTTGCTTGCTCTTAGTAGATTTTCAAACCAGAATATGGACTTGCTTCCCTTTTGATCTTTTCCCCCACTTGGTTTCTAATGAATATTTTGCGTAGTGCTGCACAAAACACTGAGTAAGGATTACATTAAAATACCAGCACCAGCAGGTAAAAACATGTTCCTTTTTGAATATGTGGCTCCTATAATCTGTAGTGCCCCCTCTCTTTGTGTGGGCTGCTTTGCATTATTAACAATACTGTAGATTATCAAAAGACCAAAAAAGGTAATACTTTGTTCACCCGAGAAACTTTTTTTTTAAAGGAATTGTTGCTGTGAATTCCCAAGGAGCAGAATTAAATGTCTTCTCTTCTGTCTGCATATGCCTCTAGCTTTTCCTAAAAACACTGTTATCACCTTGTATTGTGTTACAAAAACTGGAAGGGCATGGTGGTTTTTCCTCTAGGTGTTTGAGCTTTCATTCCTGCTCAATTCTTGTCGTGTCTTCCTGTAAACCTTTTTTTTTTGTTGTTTTGTTT
>WAAG01058294.1:0-19039 GCA_013390105.1 Tichodroma muraria | reverse complement strand
CACCCTTCAGAACAACATTTTTCATACCTGTAGGTACTCTTCAGGCAAGAGTCATTCAAATAAACCATGTCAGCATGCAAGCTTCGCTTTTGATTTCATATTTTATTATAATTGTATTATATTTATCTATTCTCGTACATTAATACTATGATGATGAGGACTGCTTAAAGGTCTGCATTTCCATTTCCACAAAAATCTTCAACTTTCACTGTCAACTAGAATACAGAGCTTAAAATGTTCAAAACCACACATTATCAAGTTTCTAAAAATGAAAATCTTCACTACAATTATTTTAGCTACATACACTGATCTTTATAGTGTTACATCTTGCTTAGTAAGTTGTATCTTACTTACTGTATTTTTCTTTCTCAAAGTACCAATAATAACACAAGTAAGTAGTGGTCATCACAATGAATAATCTGATTAGCTCTCACATGTAGACTTAAGGAGAAGAAAACCTTTCCCTTGACATCATAGTTCCTTGATCCTAACAAATATCTTTAAATTTTAAAAGAAATCAATCATGGCAAGTTTACAATCTCATTCTGTACACCTCAGCACAGCTGGGTGTGCTTCCTGTACCAGTCTGCCTCCCCCGCTTGGTGAGCTACTGACTAGAGCAGACTCTCTCTCAGCTGATCAGATTTCCTTCCATGTATGCCAAAAATACTCTGAGCCTCCTGAATCCCTTTCTAGCATAACTGATGTAACACAGGCAGAATTAGAATTACTTCAAAATGAAATGTATCTTATACCTTTTTAAACTACATGAAAACATGACGCAGAGGGACTTGTAATCAGATTCTGGGGAAAGTGGTGAAGTCAAACTCATGATTCACCCATTTGAATTTCTCAATATGGGTAATAAATGAGGCATTTCTGGAGCAACTGAATAATTTGTACGTTTTCACAGTAGATCAGACTCATATAGCAGAAGCTGGTTTTGTAATTGTGACACATTGACAGAAATTCAGTGACACAGTGTTCAGTGACTTTAATTTCCACCTTGATGGCATCTTGTTGGAATACAGGCAGGCAAATCTTAGAAAATAAGCCATGTAGAAACACTTGCTACCTACAGGAATTTATCTTCTCACACTATCAGTGTTTCTTTAGCTGTATTTCCTGTGCAAACCTGAGTCTCATAATAAACTACACAGGAATTTTTATTAGTTTTAAAACTCAGATTAACTTTGTACCCAAAGTCACTTTGATCACTGATATATCCTTATGCCAGTAAAGCAGAGAATGAGACAATTTAACACTACCATTTTCTAAGGAGAAGAACACCATAATCTTTGAATTAGAATAATAAATATCAGTATTAATTTATATAGACTGTTAACCAAGGAAGGATAATGCAAATACATTGATAATATCATAAAAGAGGTTAATTGCTTTGCTCCCTTCTGCACACAAAAACCAAAGGAGGATGTGACTGAACAAATTACTTATACCTTAAGCTGGAAAAGAAGTTCCTTTATATGTTTCAAGACAAAAAAAAATAGTGTGACTTAAAAATAAAAGAACTAACAGAACACAAACATTTTTTTTCCCTGACTGGATGTATAGAAGGAGAGAGTTGAGTAACGAAGTCACTAGAAGGATTTGCATTGACATGAGCCATAGAAAAGTTCCAGCATATTAAAGAGGAACCAAAAAAGCAAGAGTTCATAACATGGCTGACTTACAAAATCTCTTTATGTCTGTGCAAAGGTAAGCTCAAACATAACGCCTTTAGGAAGAGAACTCTCAACTGTGTGACCTGTTTCACAGAATGGCATCAGAAAGCAGTTAACTCATTCTAAAGGGTAGGTATTAGTCTAGGAAATAGCGCAGGTATTAATCTTAGGAAGTAAAAATAAGCAGTTTTATAGTCAGCAATAGCATAGTCAGGTTGATTTTCTTCTCTTATCTGTTTTTCACTTTTTTTGAACTCTTATGTTTCACCATAGCAATCATTCTTCACCAGTTTCAATGTGAGGTGTAGATAATTAGTTATTGCATATGCTTTTCACTTCCACAATTGCCAGAGACACAACTAGCTGTTATGAGGGTGTTTCTCAGGCTCTCCTCTGGCAAATTAGGCTGCATAACAACAGGAGGTCAAATTGGAACCTACATATACCAGTAGCATATTAATGATGCGTCTGAAACTATTTGAAAGGGTGTTTGCCCAAAACCTGGCAACTAAAGTGGCCGAAAATCAGCAATCATATTACAGAGTCATGGGAAAACTACAAAGAGTCTTCTGCAGTAAAAGAGTCAGCCTAAGGAGCGCCCCAGGAGAAGCGCGAGGGCCGCGGCGGCAGAAGGGCGGTGCCGCAGGGGCAGATGCCGGCGGAGCTCAGGTCGGTGCCGCACAGGTCACCCGGGGGTGCCCCGGGCACCGCGGGAGCGCCGCGCCGCGCCGCGCCGGCTGGGAGCTCCCCGGGCAGCTCCGCCCCCGGGGCGTCCGCAGGCAGGATCCCAGGAGGGGCGAGCCTCCCCCACTGGGGCTTCTCCAGAGGAGCTGCGGGCACTGCGCGTCCTGGGATTAGTAACAGACGGGTGCTCAGAGATTGGGGATGTTTATCAGCATTTTCTGAAGGGGTTGCAATGCGTGGTTTGTGAGTTACATCACTGACACTGATCTCTGTATAGCTCATTGATTGCCAGTTAATTACATGTCATTAATAAATCAATAAACCACTTCAATCCCGATTCAGTTTAACAACATGAAATTACAGTCCTTCCCCTGTGAAAGCTCATTATTTAGGGACAAGAAATAGATTTCCTAATGTTTTATTATGTTACATTTTAAGATGTATTGTAGGTATTTCTTACAGAAGAACAGTCATAACAGCCAACAAAATTTTTTTACACCACTACTATTCAGAACATGATGCCATATGCCTGTGGCTTTGAAACTTCTAATTAATGTTACCTTCACTACTTTGTAAAGGGGCTCAACTAACTATAATGAGAGTATTAAAGTTAAAGAAAAAGGTATGATAGTATAGAGACTTCTCTTGCTGGGTTTTTTTTCATTCACTTTTGGCCAGATCCTTTGCCAATTTGTTCCCCTTTTTTTCTTTTACTGCATCTATCTAATTTTAGAAACAGAAAGTGAAGTATGCTTTTAAGCAGATTGTGTTTGCCCTTTTCAGAATTTTTCCTTCATTTCCATGAACTCTCCAGATTACATAGCTCTTGATCTTTCGCAGTCACTTGAACAGCAGGTGTGAAAACCAGCTAATCTTAGAAACTAATATTTCTAATATTTTAGAAACTGCTTGCAGATAAATATGTTCTTTAGACATGATTATTTCATATAATTAAAGAAGGTCTTAATAAAAAATACTGTCATAAAAATCCCCCCATGCATATACATACAGAGCGAGGGTTTTAGTTAAATAATGCAACAGGAAAAATATTTTATTGAATGGGCAGAGTTTATGAATTAAGACATACGTATTTTCAAGATTTCTGCAACAAAATTACTGCCTCACTTGATACATAACAAACTGTAAGATGAAATCTCATTTAGGAGAAATCCCCACGTGGCTCTGTTCTGCCACATAGGAATCTTTTAATGTTTTTTTGTATTAAAACATTTGAATCCTCCTTGAAGTTAAGCCTAGGGATCTATTATAAAATATTTTTTTCTGGGAAAGTAAGCGGATCTGATTCCATATACTTAATTTTTTGTGGTTTTTAAATCTGTTTTGAAAATATTTTGTTTTCAGTCCTGTAGTTTTTTTCTTTCATGACGGAATGCAGTGAATATTCTTTATATTGTGAGCCTGGATAATTTCAGAATCATGGAAAATGCAGACATCATAAAAAGGCGACTGAAAGCAATTTGAAAAAAATAACTGGCTTGAACCAGACTGAAAGATCCCCCAGGGAGAGTCATGTCCCTTGCCTTAGGGATCATGTAAATGCGAGGGGGGCATTCATTAAGTGTCTTTCAAGAACAGGACTGGAGGTTTCCTTCATATGTTTGGGTTTTGAGTAGGATCACACGGGTACAAGCAAACACCAGCATGGTGATACCCAGAGCTGAAAGCCACATGTTTGTTTTGTTCCAGATAAATGCACAGTAGGCTCCTATAATGAAGCCACATGTATTCCACAGAAAAGCCAACTGGTACATTATTTGTCATGCACAAATGGTAACAGCATGAGGAATGATCTCTTGGTACGTCACAGTCAACATGCACCTCTTCACACATGCACAGACTTACCCCTTGATTTAAAATAATTAAATGAATTAATAAACAAATTTAAAAGTTAGTCTGATGCATTGTTGTGCTGGGTTGTGGTTTTGGGACTTGGTTTGGATTTTGTGTTGTTGTTTTTTTTTATTTTAATGCTTTCTAGATTAAAAAACCAAACAATTAAAAAAAGGTTGATTCTCAGTACTCAGCCTGTCAAAGCATAGTGAAAGAAATTCTTATAGCTTGCATGTTAAGTCTAGTGCAAGGTTCATACAAAGTAAATTGTAAACAAATAGAGATGTGCTTCAGCAATTCAAGAAGCATCCCTTCCTACACTAGTACTGTAGAATTTATGATATAAGGAGAATACATACTTCCTGCAACTAAATTAAATTTAAATTTACTGAATACATAACCAATGGGAATCAATAACCTACATTGATGAATCTGAACAGAACCGAAATTTCAGGCTGGGGCTCTGCCTGGGAAATGAGATACAAAACGCAATAGCCAGAGTTTCTTAAAAAAATCTTATGTCAATACTAGTGTACAAACATAGGGAATCGGAAATATTCTGTTTAATTCTGATGATTGACCAGGAATGTGAATGTGACAGTTGGACCTCATGTTCAATGTATCTTGCAATATGCTGAATTTGTTCAAGCATTCCATTTTCGCCCCTGCCAATGCACCTCTTGTGTTACAGTCTGAAAGAAGACTTACAGAGGAAGCAAAGAATCAACTGCTGACAAAAAAAATTGACATAAAGAAATAAGACATTTAACAAATTAACACATCTACACATGTATCTACACATTTTTCTGTAAGACATAAAATCATAAAATTAATGAATATTATTTTAGTGTATTTTCATGCAATTATGTAATAAAATACTCTCTCCACTACTGCTACATCATGTTGTGGTTCTAAAAGATGATGTCCTGATTTGACAGTGTTTCAAGAACTGAATATGCAGAAAAGTGTTTGGCTAAAGAAAGACAAAACTGCTGCTGTGTGTCAAACATTAAACTATTTTTTGCTTTCTTCCCTGTTGTATCACTGGTATCAGAGATACTATTTCTTATATCCCATCCACTTGAAATGGTACAGAATCTTGTTAGCTTTTTGAAGTAGGATACTTTTTTTTGTGGATACCATTAAAACACTGACGTGTAAATAAGTGACTTCCGTCACAGAAAGCATCTTGAAACTTTGTTCTGAGATATTTTCATTGAAATTATAAAACCTTTTTTCCCCAGACTGTGAGAATAGGTACCTTCAGAACAGAACATGTCAAACACCTCTGAAGAACTGAGACTCATTTCAGAAATCTGGTGAGGGATTATGGCATTTCAAATAGCTTTCCTCCAGCTGAAAATCTCTGCTATTCATAAAATTGAAAAGAAACCTTTACAAAGTCTGCAAAATTACTGGTTTTGAAAAAGCACATTACTCTGAGAGGTTTTTGAGACTTATAATAAATAGTTATCATAATTTATTTTAAACACAGACATTTTATTAGTACCTCAGTGAGTATGGGGAATTTATGAGCTCTGAGAAGGCCAATTAAATAATGTCATTTCTAGCTAGGTGAATACTGTTAAAAAGTTCTCTCTATATATACAACATTATCAAAACATACAGCTAGTTTAGATTCTAGACAAACAAACAGTAGAAAAAATTTTGAAGTTAAAAAAAACCCTGAGATATTATGTAGACACCAGCATCCTTGAGTACTTGAAATTAATTTCTTCATTTGTTTGTTTTTTGTTAATAAGAAGATTGTCTGGAAAATGAAGACAACTATAAGGAACAATCTGGTGACAGCTTTGAGGTCATTTGGTGCAGGTATGTCCAGCACATATTACCAGATGATACACCAGGAGCTAAAAGATATTGTGCATACCCGTAGCCTGAATACATTGCCGAAAGTGTTAAGTATCTGTAGGTTCAGCAGACCTACAATAACCATCTGGTCTCCTTTTTTTCTTTTTTTCTGTATATCAAGCAGCCTGCAGTTTCTCCTACAAGAGCTCTTTTTCGTTGTTATGGTGAGATAGTTCTTGTCTCACACTACAGTGTAGCTGTAATTGCATTCCAGCAGTGTTGAGAGCAATGGGCACAAAGATATGTACATTTCTCTCTTTATTTGTTTAGGTATTTCTACCAAAGTCACGTTTCTACCACTTTGTTAAAGGTCAGGTTTCAACACAAGGGCTCTTCTATCCTACTGTCCATCACAGTTAATAATAAAGCAGATAAACAAGTCAAAATGCCTGCAGTATAAATGTACAAACATTGATTTCCATTTTCTTGTCTTAAACACACACCTTCTTGTGATCCTTTGCTGCATTCTTTCATTGTACATGTTCTGTTAGGTTTACGTCATGGCCAGCAACTCAGCAGAAAACCAGTTTTCAGTTAACCAATGAGTTATTCTAAATAATTTTAATGTCTCTATTTTAAAATATATTTTTTCAAGTAAACTTTACACTAATATTTTCAAAAATTTAGGCTGAAAATCTCCTTTAAATTATTTTAGACTGAGTGATTTTTCTCTAATAAATGTTTACCAAGATAAACTTTATTTAGCCTAGAATGAAAGAATAATCAAATTGTTGACATTTTATTTTCCAGGTTATTTTATCATGTTCCCTCTTGTAGTTGTCTATATACTGCAGTAAAGATTATGCACAGCAGTGTTAATAGGCAAGCCCTTCTGGCCTTGCTTACTTACAGTGTCAAACAAGAAAAATTAATACACTACCTACACTGATGTGGTGACTATGTCAGTGGACAAGGAAGGGGCTACAGAAATCATTTATGTGGACTTCTGTAAAACCTTTGACACAACTCCCCACAACAATCTTCTCTATAAACTGGGGAGAAATGGATTCAATGGGTAGACTGATGGAAAGGAATTGGTTGTGTCCAGAGGGTAGTGGTCAATGGCTAAGGGTCCCAGTGGACACCAGTGACAAGTGGCGTCCCTCAGGGGCCTGTACTAGGACCAGTTATTCAGTATCTCCAGCAATGACACAGACATCAGGATCAAGTGCACCCTCAGCAAATTTTTAGATGATACCAAGCTGAGTGGTGAAGTTGACACACATGAAGGATGGGAGGCATCCAGAGGGATCTGGAAAATCTTGACAAGCAGGCCCATGGGAATCTCATGAGGTTTAACACGGCCAAGTGAAAGGTGCTGCACCAGGGTCAATGCAACCCCTGGTATCAGCACAGGCTGGGGAATGAAGAGATGGAGAGCAGCCCTGTGAGAAGGACTTGGCAGTGCTGGTGGGTGAGAGGCTGCACATGACCCAGCCATGGGCACTGCCAGCCCAGAAAGCCAAACGTGTCCTGGGCTGCATCCAAAGCAGCGTGGGCAGCAGAGGAGGGAGGGGATTCTGCCCCTCTGCTCTGCTCTGTGAGACCCCACCTGGAACCTGCATCCAGCTCTGGGGTCCCAGCACAGGAAGGACATGGACCTGTTGGAGTGAGTCCAGAGGAGGCCATCAAGTTGATAAGAGGGATGGAGCACATCTCTTATGAGGAAAGTCTGAGAGAATAGGGAATGGTCACCCTTTAAGAGATCTTGCGGTGACCTAATTGTGGCCTTCCAGTACCTGAAGGGAGCCTACAAGAAAGATACAGAAGCACTTTTTACAAGAGCATGTAGTGACAGGACAAGGGAGAATGGATTCAAACAGAAAAAGAGTAGGTATTAGAAAACAATTCTTTACTGCAAGAGTTGTGAGGCAGTGGAAGAGGTTGCCTAGAAAAGCTGTGGATGCACTGTCCCTGGAAATGTTCCAGGTCAGGCTTGGTAGCTCTGAGAAAAATGCTCTAGTGAAAGATGTCCCTGTCCATGGCAGTGGGATTGGACCTAGACGATCTTGGAAGTCCTCTGAAATTCAAAACATAACTCAATTCAAACCATGATTCTATGATTCTCCCTATCCACTCCCTAGCCCAACCCCTGGAAAAAGCTCTCTCTGCCTAAAGACATAGTAAGCATTCCTGTCTTCTGAAAGGTCAGAATACAACTTCTACAACTTTTGACCACACAGAAACAAATCTGCAATCTTGGATTTTTGTTTTTGCAAACACACAGGAGTTTTTGTGAGTCGTACGGTATTACATACTGAAGAACTTGCTTCTAAATTCTGAAAACCCATACTTTGTCAACTTGTACAAAAGGTAATGTAAGAAAAGGCACAAAAAATCAGTTCCTTTTCTATTTGAAATGCTATTCTAAGAAATACAAATTTTTACATATTTTAAAAAATATGCTTGTGCCATCTCAACTTTAAATAACTAGAGAAGCATATACCTACCTAGCTCAAGGAAGGATGCAATTCTTGCTGTGCAAAACCAAGGTGTATCTCTCATTTTAGACAGAACTAATTTTGTCAGAGGGGCTGACATTCAGAAGTGGTAAGTAACTTACATACAGCATAGACATCCAGAGTCTAACACCACTAAGGAGACTAAATGTTTTATTAGTGTCCTGAAAGCATCAACTGAATTTCAAAATCAGGGAGAATTAATTAAGGAAAAAAACAAATAAAGAAACAAAAAAATATGCCCTCCAAAAAAACCACGTTTTCAAAAACCACATTTTCAATGTGTTTTAAAAAAAAATTTAAGCCTTTCCTGTAATACTTCAACATCTCCCTTTTAATCAGAAAAAGTATTTTTACAAGTCCTTTTTGAAATGAAAAGGAATTGAGCTACGAACTCTGGAGGTCCATAAATATTCTAATTGAATTCTAGAACTGCCTAACCCAAAAAAATACCAATATGATGGGGGTCTAGGAAGAAGGAATTTGTTTCCTCAAATATATTTTATCTTCCACACTGGTGTAGTAATTCTGTCCCTTGTCTAATAATGACCCACAAATTTTTTATTAATAAACCAGTATTCGGACTATTCCAAACAACGGAGGCAAGAAGCACAAACTTTTTTAAACGTTGCAAAGACAAGCCCAAGACTTTTTGCTAT
The DNA here is from genome assembly GCA_013390105.1 of Tichodroma muraria. NCBI lineage: Eukaryota > Metazoa > Chordata > Aves > Passeriformes > Sittidae > Tichodroma > Tichodroma muraria. The sequence goes on along the minus strand of WAAG01058294.1, from coordinate 9,832 downwards.
TCATTTTCTCTACTTCTGCTAATCCAAGATTTGCAGAGAACTAAATAGTACATGTTGACTGACTTGACCTTTGGAGCAATGACCCTCTTAGTTCTTCAGTTGTAGCAGGCATCTCAGTATGAGGGAAAAATATTTCACACTTGAAACATTACTGAGAACTGAATGTATATAGTTAGGTAATTTACAGATCTGGTATGCAGATTTTATTTCATTCATGCCAGCCAAACTTAGATCCAGTTGAACTCCTAACAGCATTCAGGAAATATGATTAAATATCCGATTTTCCTCTCTCAAGTACCTCAGAAATGTTGGTTTCTATGAAAATTATTCATTTTGTAAGACTGCATAAAACAGAACAATGCTGGTTCTGCTGCCCAGGAGGAAATATCGTTTTTTCATCTGGGCTCTTCCTTTAAGATACAGTTTATTATCAGTGGAAGAAAGATGACAGGATAATAGTCTGCATAAGTAGTAATACCTATTTGCACTCCAAACAAACTTTAGAAGACCACTAGACAGCTGCTCTCCCACAATAACCAAGACTTTTGTTAAGTATCTGCTATTCACTTCCAAAGTAGGTCTGATCCCTGAATTAAGCCTATGGGTCTTAAAACCACAAGTCATTATGTGACAAATAGAAAAAACTTATTTTAGAAGATAGCGTTGCTATTTCAGGGTGAAAGTATTCACTATAATCAGTTCATGACTTTTTAAGTTTGTCAGAATAAAAGGTTTTTCAGCTAGCACTTGGATTTATTCATACAAGTGAAGAAAATAATTTCTTGAAAGCTTAGTCTGTTCTCTCCTATAGATTGTTTCTAGCATTTCCAAGAAAATTGAAACAGTCCTAGCTTTCCCTCTTGCCCTTGCCATTCCATATTTAGCTTCTCTTTGGGGAAAAAATAAATAAGCCATTGGTTTAAAAATATTACTTCAAAATATGAAAATATGAAAATTCTTAACAACTCAGGAACATCCTAACCTCCCCCTGTGGATGCTGGCAAGTTAGGTTCTGACTGACTTCTCACAGCTCTAGGATAGCAACAAAATTATGTTTTTATGTATCTATGTATTTCAAAAATGGTTTCGCTCATATGGCAGTCCATACACTGTAATTAAAAAATGAAACTGAAAAAAAGGAAACCCAGACTCATTAATGGTTTATGATTTTGTGGTTCCATCTATTAGTTTGATTTATTTGTCTTGATTCCTTTTCATCAAAATGTTGTTAACTCAGATAGTCTAAACAGGATTTGACCTGAGAAAAAATGTGAATTGGGTTTTGATTTTACTACTTAGAACTTTTATATTTCTGGTGGTCTTTTGAGATACCCTTGAGCTCCCTAAGATTATCTTATAATCATTGCATTTTAAGTATATATTAAAAACCAAAATATTAAAGAAGGGAAATTTAAAGTTTTCTTTTTTTAGAAGAGAATAATTGCTGTTGAAGTCATCAACTTACTGATCTTTGAATGAAACAGTAGATTGCTGTAATATTACTAACACCGTAGCTGTATTGCTTCAAAGATCATCCCATTTGCTTTCAGCTGCACCAACACTTGAGCAAAAACACATGAGAAAACAATAGTAAAGGTCTGAATGACCCAAAAGGAATTTAATTTTGAAGTTTGCTACAGCTGAGCCCACTGCAAGAGATAACAGAATTACAGAATCAATTGAACAGGGAAAGACCTCTGAGATCATCAGGTCTAACCTTTGACCAAGCACCACCTTATCAACTAGGCCACGGCACTAAGTGCCACATCCAGTCTTTCCTTAAACACCTTCAGAGAAATTGACTGAACCACCTCCCTGGGTGGTGCAATGCCCAATCTCTCTTTCTGTGAAAAAATATTCCTGAAGTCCAATCTGAACATCCCCTGGCCCAGCTTTAGACTGTGTCCTTTTGTCCTATCACTGTTGCTCATGAGAAGAAACCAATCCCACCTGGCTACACAATCCTTTCAGGATATTATAGAGAACGATAAGGTCTCCCCTGAGCCTCCTTTTCTTCAGGCTCAACACCCCTAGCACCCTCAGCTGCTCCTCAAGACTTACTCTCTAGCCTCTTTCCAAGCTCCATTGCCCTTCTCTGGACTCACTACAGCACCTCAATGTCCTTCTCATAGTGAGGGGCCCAGAACTGGACACAAACTTGAGGTGTGGCCTCACCAGTGCCAAGCATGGGGGACAATCACTGTTCCTGCTGCTCACTCTATTGCTGGTACAGGCCAGGATGCCACTGGCCTTCCTGGCCACCTGGGCACAGCTGGCTCGTGCTCAGCTGCTGTTGATCAGAGCCCCCTGGTCTTTTTCCAAAAAGCAACTTCTCTGCCACTCTGTTCCCAGCCTGTAGAGCTGCCTTGGGGCTATTGTGACTCAGGGGCAGGGCCTGGCACTTGGCTATGTTGAATTTCATCTGATTGGTCTCAACCCATCAATCCAGCCTGTCCAGACCTCTCTGCAGAGCCTTCCTACCCTCCAGCAGATCAACACTCCTGCCCAACATGAGGTCAGCTGCAAACTGACTGAGGGGGCACTTCAACCCCTCTGAATAAAATTCAAACTGAACAAATAAAGTACCCATCTTGGTTATACTATTGCTCAGCCCAGTTAGTGATACGGTTACGTATAACAACATTCTTGTGATTCCATTTTTTATTGTCATACATAGTGCAAAAGACATTAATATTATAAAGGATACCACATTAACTGATTCCACAGTAAATGCAAATGTACTTGGGCAGCTGCCAGTACCAGCAAACATCATTCAGGGCAAAAGACTATCAACTGAATACAAGGTGAAGGGTTTATGTTTTCAATATATTTCAAAATCAATTACAATGAGCTAATTATTATACAGTGCTTTGAGGTTTGCTCTTGAAAAATGCAAATTCCTTTTAGGACCTAATAAGTAATAAATAGTACAATACCTACTTTGTATACATAATGTAGAAGCATTAGGAAGGCAGACTGCAATAAAATCAGGGATCTTGAATTTTATTAGCTATTTTAACTTAAGTAAAATATAGAGTTGAAATAATATAGTAAACTTCACTTCACTGCTGTTATTACTGATGATGACAGTGATGACATTAACATGATGACCCTTTACACAGTGAGCTTGTATTTTCCCTACTGTCACTACAATAAATAAATCATTGTCTAAATCCAAAAAGTGATCTTGAACACAAATTTTTCAGCCAATTCTAACCTCTTGATAAGTATATATACATGTGAAGTACAAGTTTTAAAACATACATTTTAATCATAGATGCATTTATGTTCATGTTTTGTGCTTTTTTGTTACTCATAATCTAAAAGACAATATCCATCAGGTAGCTGAGAATATGAAGGAAAATTTTGGCAGCAATTAAACACCTAGAAGCCAGATAAAAGTTTTTCCTCAAACTTTTGTCAGCTATTTAAGTTGAACCCTTAACTTTTCAGCATTGAAATCTCCATAGCATATTTTTCCAATCTGCAAGACTGCCTAGAAGAATGTCTCACAGGTGAGGACAGTTCTGAATTTATTTCACAGTCATCCTTATTCATAAATGAGATGCGATGCTCAAATCTGTATTTGCTGCACCCTTGGCATGTCAGGGACAAATTCCTTATCATCCAGCTACGTCTTGCTTTAGAAACAGGTCAGTGAAAGGGTAGCAATGGAAAGCACTGATGATTCTCAGTTTATAATAGTGAGAAGCACAGTATTTAAAGGCAATATAGAATCAGTTGCAAAACAGTGACAGGGTAGAAACACATCAATTTAATCTTTCACTGAAAGCCAGGTCCCTCTTTCATACAAAGTCCCCCATTTGCACTTTGAGCACAGCTGCATCTCTTCAGCAAGTGATGCGGACAGTATGCTGGGTATTGCTCTCTCTCTATAGAGCCTTTAAATCCCATACCTGGAATAAAAGTGTTTTCTTGAGCTCTGTAATGCAAGCCTATCACATAAGAGAAAAGAACATCCCCTCTTTTCAGACCTGTGGATTTTTGAAAGCACGTTTGAACATGGAAAGGATTTCAGGTTCTTGATGTGGAATAGACAAAGATCTGTTACACACCCTTGCTCCACACTTTACCTGTTGGCTGTCTCCAGTCAAAAAAATACAACAGCACTGGATTTGCTTAGCAGGTTATTTTAAAATTTGTCAGAGTGTGCCTAATATAATTGGCATTATTCTACAGAGAGTTCACTCCAGACCTTCACGATGAGAACAAGATAGTTCAAAGTTCAGTTCTTCTACGTCTGCTGTTTCTGCAACTTACTGTGCAAAATTGCTTAAGATTACAGATTGATTCAAGATTAAAGATTATTAAGATTGGTAAATATGAGGCTGAATTTGATATTTAAACTCTGATTCTCAAACCAGTGCTTTAAACAAAAGCCAGTTCTACCCATGTAAAGATGCAGACTGAAAAATATAAAGATAGAACTAATCTTCATCAGTCAGTATTTTCTTTGAGCACAGGCAAAAAACAATGATATTTTCCATGTAGCTATCACTCACACACCTAGAAATAACAGCATACAGAATGAAAGTCTTAAAATGCTGCAATGTCTCTTTTTGATAAGTAAATAAAAATATCTCGAATTTCATAAACTGATACTAGGGAAGAGGATTTAGCACGTAGAGCCCCCAGATGTCGACTGGAGTTGTATAGGCAAGAAAATAAAACATGAATTACAATAAAGGCCACTCACTGTAATACGGTGCACAATGCTTCCTGCACTGTGGTCCAGGGAGCACAACCAACAATCTGTAAAGCCCGTTCTGTCATACCAAGGAGGCATCTGTCCATCTCCTAGCAGAGATATGTTACGCAGCAATAGTCAGGCCACAATTCTGTCATGCAACCTAGAGCATTTCTTCAATTAGCTACACAACAGAAGTCAGGCACAAGGCACTGTACTAAAACCCGCATGGCTGCATCCGTACTGTTGAGCTTGCTTCAATGCTTGTTCTGATAGACGCAGAGCTCAACAGCTAAAGTGAGAGTCACAGGGGAGGTTCAGGACAAAAGCTTTTTCAGTTGCCCAGCATTTACTATCAGACAAGCTGGAAGACCACACCTTGCACCTCTAGCCTGCAAAACACTCTAGGTGAAGCACAGGTCACTGCTCCTTCCTCTTCATAGCCAAGTCGAAGAGCCAAATACATGGTACCAGTTCAGGAGGGTACATCAGTTTTGTACAGGAAGTAGGCAAGAAAGCAGGCAGAAAGAAACACCTCCTCCAAGCTTGGAAGGCTGCAGGGAGGCCCCTTGCACTCCAGGATTGCAGAGTTTATCAGTAAGTGGCACCAAATTTCCAGGAAGCAGGAATAGAAGTTGAGTAAAAAAGCCCTACGTCTTCCCACAAATTTTCTGACTCACAGGTCAGCCCAACACCCATACAGGCACAAATATGTGTTTTGCTGCTCCCTACCTCAACAGTATCCCTTTCTGGCAGGAAGAATGGAAACCACCTCTTCCTCTGACTATGGCAGCAAACTTTAATTTCACCACTCACTTTTCTGATGGAAGCTGAGATCAAGTGTTTGTAAAACATTCTACTGCTGTACTTCACCATTTAAATCACAGAGAAACCAAAAGCAAATTTAGCAAATTTCCTGAATGAGATGGCAACCTGAAAGCTGTTGGAGATTCACTGATATTTTGGGGATACAAAACAAGTTCCCATTTCTCAATACATCACTGATTTTCCCATATAAGGATCTACAGTTACTTAACAGCAAAAAAATAGTGTCTTTAAAAGAAGTTCATCCTTGAGATGTTACAAAAGAGGAAAGTGAATCTTATAGCCCACTTGACTCTGAATTTAGGTCTGAACTTTAAAACCTACACGTAAAATTTGCTTTTAGGCCCATTTACCTGAGTGCTGTTTTTCCTTTAAAACAAGTGAAAAACCTGTGTACAAGTATGTCTCTGTCCAGAACGTATATATCTATATAAATACCTTCACAGAGTGAGAGTCACGGAATGTTTGGGGCAGAGTGTTGCACATGGGCATTTGTGCATGCATGAAAGGCCCGTGTTTGAGGCCCAGGGCTGGGAACAAATGATGGGCTGCAAAAAGATCCATGTCTGACTATTCCATCAGAGAATGTCAGAGATATGATTTGTGTTGATTATTTCTTCCATTTTTCTCCTTGCCATACAGTAAAACTTTCTCACCTATTTTCACGACTATCTCTGATCTTTGGATTTCACCAGTTATCTTGTTGGTTGACAGAAAGATGTGACAGCCCAACCTTCACAGGCTTCTTGATCACTCTTGAAGTTCCTGCAGATAAGATCTCTGGAAGAGTGTTCTTTGAAAAGATATCCAAAGAAGTTCAGCCCACTAGAGGACATTATTTAAGATGAAAACAGTCTTGAATATATTCCTTTGTGCTGCAGTACTCTTCACTAGATAAAGTTGCCAAAGCAAAGAACCATCTTTTCTTCACTGTTGTCTGAAATTTACAGAGGAAGCAAGCAGACAGATAAAAGTAATCTCCAGCTTTCAGGGAAAAGAAGAAGTGCTTTTAGGAAGCATTTTTTTGAGGAAAAGTATTTAAAACTTTTTCATTATTCTATGTGCATAGTTTTTCTTTGGTTAAATTTGTTTTTAAATTCATAGTTTTATGTTGTGGTTCTACCTGGATCAAAGATTAATAACTATCAGGATCTTGCTCTTGTATCACTTAGGACTCTGCATACATATACCAAGATAAAAAGTTCAATTCTTAATATGATGCTTTCTTCTTAGCATTAGTATATCAGAGTCTCTCTGGGCACAGCATTGTCCCTATTAATTACCATGGCTAAGGATTACTTGTTGAGGTGGCACAAGCTCCTTATCTCATTACATAGCAGCCCCATTCTTTAAAGAATAATAATTATCTCCTATTTACTATACACTTTACAACTATTGAACATGGCTTTCAAAAAAGACATTTAAAAAGAGCATTATTTTCAGCTTATAGTTTGTTAACAATTAATCAAAAATTCTGAAACTGCTCAACAGGTTGAAGTAAAAATAAAATTTTCAGATCTGATCTGAAATGGAGTAACAGCATGTAAGCAGCAAATCATGTGGAACTTGTTGATACCCATGCAGAACTATGTTCCTGCCAAGATCAAGATACATTTTATATGTTCCTTTTCTACAAGGCAACCACCCTTCCTAATAGATCCTGGTATTTTATTCCCTGCCATCTGTCTTTAAAAGCACCATGTAAACAGTCCTGTTGTTGTTCTTGCTGTTGTTGGGTTTGGGGTTTTTTTGGTTCCCACTAAGTCAAATCCAAACTCATTCTCTGACGCGGTGCCGGAGTCTGCCCGCTAGCTCCCGACACCGCGCCGAGAGCGGCGACCCCGGCCTAAGACTTGGTAGAGTAGCAGCAGAGCAAGGTTTGCTCTCTATGGCTTGCAGATACGCCAAGGCACCGAGGACGGAAGCAAGGATGAGAGAGAGGTCTTTCATACAGCCTCCAAAGGAGCTTATTCTCTGGAGCGTCCACGGACAAGAGAAAGTAAACAAGGATGCGCAGGGATTTCCATACAAGGGAGGTCTCAGGGGAGGATACAAATCTTCAACGAATAAGGGAAGGAGTGGACAGGAGCATAAGGCGGGGCTTACAGTACTCAAACCAATGGGGAAACACAGGGGGAGGGGACGATTTATGGAACATAGAGGATTAGGGGATTTCCAGAGGGGAGGTCCAAGCAGGGGGTTGGTACAGGAAGGGATTGACATCTAGACAAGGAACATTTGGGAACAAGGGCCAGGTTTTGGGATGTAATAGACAACGGAATGGGAGGTTACAACTCAGGTTAAACCAACAACAGGGGGAAAACAGGAACAAACCATTAGAGAAAAAGCACACCACAACAATTCTTTTTTGTTGACATACAGTATTTGAGTAGGAAAATATGTAAATGGTATAAATTGTCTCCAACATCTGATATAAACATTTAGCCCCATGAACCTTCTTATAGGTGCAAATGGCAGTGAAGCAGAAAGGAGGGTAGTGGTTAATGGCTGAAAATCCCAGATGGAGATCACTGAATCTCTCAGGGGTTCTTGTGGTGAACCATACTGTGTGATATCTTGATTGATGAGCTAGACAGCAGGATTGAGTGCACACTCAGGAATTTTGCAGAACATAGCAAGCTGAGTGGTGTGGTTGCCATATCTCAGGGGTCAGATGTCATCCAGAGGGACCTGGAAAAGCTTGAGACTTAGGTCCATGGGAATTTTATGAGGCTCAACAAGACCAATTACAAGGTCTATGCCTATGGAAACCGTTGGTACCAACACAGGCTGGGGGATGAACAGATGCAGAGCAGCCCTGGGGAGAAGGACTTGGGGGTGCTGGTGGGTGAGAGGCTGGACATGACCCAGCCATGGGCACTGCCAGCCCAGAAAGCCAAATGTGTCCTGGGCTGCATCCAAAGCAAGTGTCACAAGGGAGATGATCCATCCAGTGTCACAAGGGAGATGATTCTCCTCCTCTGCTCCACTCTGGTGAGATCTCAACTGGAATCCAGCATCCAGCTCTTGTGCCCTCAAATAAGGAGGGACATGAACTTCTTGGAGTGAGTCCAGAGGAGGCCCTGGGGTAGAGAAATCTCTGGGAAGGGGAAGAGAATTCTCTGGGGAGGTCTTACAGCAGCCTTCCAGTACCTAAAGAAGGCCTGTAAGAAGAATAAGGACAAACACTGCAGTGGTGTCTGTAGCAATACAACAAAGGGTAATGGTTTTAAAGTGTTAGATCAATAGATTCAGCATAGATATAAGGAAGAAATTTTTTATTTTGTGTCCTGTAAAACACCGAAACAGGCTGCCCAGAGAGGTGGTAGATTCCTATCTTTGGAAACATTCAAGGTCAAATTGGACAGTGCTCTGAGCAACTTGGTCTGGTTGAAAACTTCCCTGCTCTTTGTAAGGGGGGTTGGACCAAATGGCCTTTAAAAGTCCCTTCCAACCCAAACTGTTCTAGCGTTCTAGCATTCTAGCATTCTATGACAGTGCCTGAAAATTCAGTTTCTGATATTAACTGTATTCTCCTGTACTTTCTTTGCACCCGGACATGATCACCACTTTTTATTCAAAAATATATTTAAGCATTCACTTTGGGCAGAACTCATGCAAGTGTTCCTCACATCACAACATCTCTCTGAGACTAGCTAATTCCTACATGTGATGTTTTGGTACATGTTACTTTGGCTGACATAACATGATAATTTTTTTTGCCACAAGATCAAGCAAGTTCTTGGCAAGAATTACAAATGTCGCCTTTACGCTATTTTACTTTCAATAAGAATTGAAACGAGAAGCATTTCCCTTAACCTTTCTGGAAACATTTTGCTTCTAAAGATGAAAGTTTAACAAGATCCTTATTGTCTGAAAAAAACCCACAGAATTAGAATAAAACAAATTATGTAAATCTAGCTCTATCTAATTACGACCTCCATTTTGCTCTAATACTGCACATCTGTACAACAATTGTCCAAGAAAGTACTGACGAAAAACTACTTTTACATCTTTTGACCAGAAAGATGTATCAGGTAAAATTGACCAGGTCACATTTCAATTATTTTCTGCTCTCATCCCTGATTAGGACACTGGAATGAACTTTCTAACTCTCAAACAACTCTTGGCACTGTAGCTAGGGAGTTCTTCCCTTGCCCATGCTGCCTTCCTTGCAGCTTGAATTATCCACTTCTCAAAAACTGAATGTCAAGCCTCCAAAAGACTCTCATCCATCAATGTCCTTGCTTTCTAGATTTCAAAAGCTCCTGAAGTTAAGGAAAATATTCTCTGCAGGTA
>WAAG01058290.1:35749-72295 GCA_013390105.1 Tichodroma muraria | reverse complement strand
CGGCAGGAACGGAACGGCGCGAGCGGCCGGGCACGGACACACGGACACACGGACACAGACACACACTGACATGGGTACGGACGCACGGACACACAGCCAGAGCCACGTGCACTTCGTGGTGTTGTCACTCGTGTCCGCGCGCTCCGTGCAGCCCGAGGGGTCCGGGGGTATCCGTGTCCGTGTCCGTGTCCTTGTCCCCCTCCCTGGCTCCAGGGCCGCCCGGCGGCAGCCCCGCGCTCGCTGCCCCAGGTCCTGGCGGCGCCGGAGCCAATGCTCCCTGGCACCCGCAGGCGCTGCCGGTGACCGGAGCAGGCCCGGCCACACGCCGCGGTGCTCCCGGCGGAGCTCCCGTGGGAGCCCCGAGCCTGCTCCGCCAGGGAACATCGGCCTCCGCAAGGCACTGGTGGGAGGGAGGCACTGGCTGCCTTTGCACCACGTGTTCTGAGTTCTCTTTTCTTTTTTTCCCCTATTAAACTTTATCTCACCCTAGGCATTTTTTTTGTCATGTTTGGTCTTCCACTTCTCTCCCGCCATGCCCCTGGGGATAAGGGAGGAGGTGACTTCTTTCAGGACTGGGTCAACCCACCAAGATGGTAAAGAATCCAGCAATTAACAGCCATGTAAAATGGAAAAATGGGAGAGCGATTTGGAGAGTTAAATGCTGATTTACTCTAAAAGAGAAACGTAATTAAACTTTCTCTGCAGTCAAAAACAAACTCTCTTAATGAAATCTCCTCTTCAGTTGTGGAGCTGCGTTTTGGAAGATTACTCATAATGATACTAACACAGACTCTGATAGACCAGATGATTAATTTAGTAAACCTGGTTTCAGGTTTTGCCTGCTGGGCTGACCATGTAGTCTGGTACAACTTTTGTTCTTGAGGACCAGTTCATGTAAGTTACATATTTGATTAGCGCAGTAGTGATTGTTTCTCAGTTAATTGTATTATTAATTGTGACCTCTTAGGTTTCTGCATCAGCAGCCCTCTTAAATTCTGCCATTTGACTCTGCTGTGCGTACACTGTAGTTGATTAAGCATTTTGCTACCAGCTCTCTGTGGTTTCTCACAAAAAACCCTGGAAGTGATTGTCCACTGAAGAGGAACTGCAAGCGAAGCTCTGGGGGCTGCACCTGCTCACGGGCAGTATGTGGACTGACACCACAACCCGTAAGAAATTAGATGCAATATTCTTACCAGGTTGTGTAGAGCAGAAACTCTAGTTTCTAGAAGCTTAAGAGTGACTGAAGGACTACTTTGCTCTCAAAGTAGCATGGAAAAAATGTGTTCAAAAGAGATGTGTTCAGAAGAAGGCTCACACGTTGTATGGGGAAATTTTCTTTTTTAATTTACAGCAGAAAGAATATAAAGCATTCAGAAAACATTTTCCATATTTTAAGGGCAATTCAAAACATTTTGCATGGTTCCAGCAGCTGAGTTCTTCAACAGATCCATTGATTCAGTGATGCTTTACATGCACAGTTACAAAAATAAAACTTACAAAAGAGAAGACATCTATACTAGTTTTACATGCAAGTCTTGGGGACCCCCCATTGGGCACCAGCTATTGTGTGGAACTGCCATAAGCGTGCAACCAGAGAGGGGGTTCATGTTATATTCTGTATTTCTTTCACACAGTATTACTGCTGTCGAATGTGTTTCACAAAGGAGCGATTCTATTATCAGAAGACAGAAGATCTGGCTCCTGGCACTTGGGAATTTGAATTTTCCTAGAAAGCTGCACTTACTTATCTTAGGTGAAAATGTTAAGTTCCACAACCAAGAAGAGGGTTCGAAGAATCACTTCACTGCGGGGGAGCGCTCCTCCCTCCCCAGTGACACACTGAAGGGTTACGGCCCGACACAACAAAGCACTTGGGAGCTGAACTGGCTTCAAGCACGCCAGGAGTCCTGGAGCTGTGCTGCAGAACTGCCTGCATGTTTAACAGCCAGTACAGGCTTAAACGTTTGGCTGAAGCAGGATCTAGGTTAGTAGATACACCACCAGGCCCATGGATCTGGAAGAGTAATTTGAAATAGCTCTGTATATTACTGAATCATCTTCTGTAAAGACAAGGAGTTAAAACATTTCCACTGAGGTCACTACTCTTGTTAGGAACAGATCAATTCTATATTGTCACGTATTGGTTAATGGGTGCAACATTTCAGTTTCAAAATGTCAAGAGTTCTTCCAGTACTAATACAGAGCATTTCCAATTCATTCCAAAGGAGATTCTTCAGCGTCTCCTGTTCTGTTTTGGCGCGAGAGGAAAATTTAATGGTTAAGGTTCCAATTGCAGACAGTAAATCGAGGCTGAGGCTGCCCACAGGCACAGTGTGAGCGCCAGGCCATTTGTTTTGCTTTTTTCCCTTTTTTTTTTTAAATTGAATCAGGTCATAAAGCAGCAGTTCAGAAATGTACAAGAGAATTCTTATAATGAGCTATAGCACATCTACTGTAATTCAATGCTGGCAGTGAAAAGAAGTAATTAAAAACAGGTACAATTATAGAAAAGGCACCAAGAGCACTGACCCCAGTTTTTTTGCCACAATCTTTGTTTTTACTCTTCTTCTAAAGACACCAGTTTCAAAGCTTCCTATGTGTGAATATTTTTTGGCTTCACAACAAGCCTTGCGTTTAAACGTTGCAGTTGGTGGCCGGGATCAAGCAAGAACAACTATTCCAAAACTAACAATCTCAAATTTACACAAGTTCATTCAGAAATTTTAAACTGCCACGAGCAAGACAGACAGGAGCAGTTTCTGATCTCAGACACATGTACGTGACCCACAAGTAATGACACGGACTTCAGGAGTTTCTACCCTTACATTCCTGTGTAATGAAGATCAGAACTGGTTCCTATTGTTGAGAATCTGTGACAGTTTTAAATTAGTAGTTCAATTTTAAAAAAATCTAATTTCTTTGGCTCCTCACTATGTGGAAATAGCAATATACCATGACACCCCTACAGGATCAGTTTGCATCTTTTTTTTAAGTTTTACTTAATTTTTTAAAATTTTTTGTGCAATTTTTATTACATTTTCTGACTTCCAGCAGGAGATATGAAAATGTGAAACATATTTTCTACTTTCGTACTATTTATTTATTTTTTTTTCATTTTATGTTCATTCTAAGTGTTCTTTATTGGAGTGAGTGTATGGTGTTAAGCTAGATACAGTTTTTGTACTCTTATGATTATCTGCTTTGCAAAAGTAACTTAATTTTCTTAAGCAATATTAGCATTCACATTACTTGGCACCATTGGCAAAAAAAAAAGAAAAAAAAAAGACGGGGGTAAAAAAAAAAAGGAAGGAATACATAAATTAAACCCAACTGAACCAAACTCCTGGTAGCCAAAATCAAATGTAAACATATCCTTTTTTTCTTTTTTTTTTTTTTTTTATGTAATGTTGCTCTGCCTTTTTTTCCTAAGTCTAAATACAGTAGCTCTTTTTTGCCATTTAGTCATGCTTTAGCAAAAATGTTCTTCTAAAGAACATTTAAAATAAAGTTTCTTATAGTGAAATAAAGTTTTTGTTTCATTTTACAGACCATAGCCACTAATGCTTTGCTTTGTTCATTTCTTTTTCTTGAGTTCATGCACATATCTCTTTAATATATACAATATGTACAAACAATACATCCACACTCTTCTCGTTCATTCAGACAAAACTATACAAATAATAATTTTATCTTGCCAAGTTATTGACCCTTTGTGAATAAAATATTTAGTAATTAATCAATATATTCCCTTTCAAATATTTTTTTCTCATTTTCCATTTCTACCTTCTATATATACAGAAACTGCCCAGATTTTGATGAAGTAGCCAAAATAAGAAATTTACTGGCCAGAATGCAGCACCACTGATCTTTAGGTGGCATAAAATGTCCAGGCAACGTATGTACGTGACTCTGCAAAATGACAAGAGTTTTGACAAGTACATAAGAGAAAAAGCTACACGTTTTACAAATTATTTGAGAACTTAATTAAAACAATAGTACATGAAGGTAAGGCTAGAAAATAAAGTGCTGAATATGAGAGAAAGTACATGACAGTTGATATGTTTGCAGGTTCTAGTAAAAATACAAAAAAAAAGTGTAAAACTTGCTTAAGCTGCGCTCTCCATTCCTCATGCAATACCCGTGTCTCTCATACACCAAACCCCTCCTGTAAGTTCCCACGGGATGTATTAAAAACCTGCAGATTTAAAAAGTTGCATTAAGTGTGCTGTAGAGGTTTAAATAAAACACAAAGGACAGGAGTGCGAAGGAAATGAGGATGCATGGACCCAATAAAGATGTACTGATCTAAGCCCCTCCACTGAGACTCTCAAAGCTTCAGTTTCTTGGAGATGACTGACAGGTGCAGGAACAGCATTCTTGTGTTGCTTGTGCATTCCCACCTTTTCTGAACAATATTTTTGGTATAATATTTGTACAGTTCCACATGTTGTTTAATACAGCCCTATATGAAAAGGATAATTAATCGCTTCTTCCTTCCTTCTCGGAGAATGAAGCAACTCACGATTTCCTCCTGGTGTCTTGTTTTCCCCACGATCCAACAGAAGATTGAGTTCCAAGATGTCTTGCTGAACAAATTAAAAGTTGTCCATGAAAGTGCAAATGCAATGACCAAAACATTACTGTTAAAATCCTGCAGCTGGTATTTCCAGAACTGCAGTGGGTATTTTTGTTGTTGTTGCATGTCTCTGCTAAAAACAGAAAATGAAAACAGTCTGAAAAGCAATGTCACATTGCTACGGGATGCTGCTGCGTATCTTCAAGTTCCTTGGCCTTTTTCAATTCTTTCACTCTGAAAAAACAAAGAGATGCTATGTAACACTTCTATTGCAAATATCTTGAAGACAGAACAATCAAAAGGATTCTTCGCTCCAACCTCCCGTGCAGAAGAGGCAGCTCCCAGAGACACGACAGGAGGGTAACACCTTCCCAACACCATAAACAGTTGGAAGCGCAAGAACGGGCCGCTGGAGATCCCAGGCAAACGCATTTGGAGAGACACACTGTTCCAGCTACTGCTTTTCCCCAGTACTGGCAACTACAGCTGGGCTTCGTTCTGGTGTTGGCCTGATTGCTTGGTGTTTTCCTGGACTGCTGTTCCCTGCCTGACCCTGCAGCTGCTTCCCGTTGTCATGCCAAAGGGGCTGTAAAGTGCTCACCCCTTTTCTCCACACAGTGCTGAGGCAGTGACAGCAGAGTGGGGAAAATCAGTCTGTCCAGCTTGGAAAGGAAGCCTGGTGTTGATAGAGAACCTCACATAAGAAAGTGTTTATGTACAAGCAGAAGAACCGGTATGGGTGTGAAGAAAGGTACTTTGTTTCACAAGTACTCCAGCTGCTGTGCCTGTGTGTTTTATCAGGCTGTTGGCAGTATGCTCGTGTGTTTTCCCAGCACTGCAGGATGCTGGATGCTGTGTGCCAAGGGAGATGAACCTACAGTGTGGAAGTCACTCTTCCCAGGTGTGGCCTGATGCCCCAATTCTCAACTTTCGCAAATGCATGCCATACATTACCTCCTCTAACTCATCAACACAAGAACTAAGCCATCACTGAAAGCTGAAAAAGTTAAAAATTAAATTAAAGGATGAAGAGAAGGGAATAATTTCAATCCCATCAAGTGAAACAGAGCTCTGCACTGAAGCTGGGGCAGCAAGAAACTTTCTGCTCAGGCTGAGAACCTGGCTGTGTGTCAGTGCAGGCTCCCTGCAAAGGAGCCAGAACAAATCCAGAGGCATTCCTGTGCTGCCCCAAAGGTGTCCAGCTGTGCTTGGGGCTGGCTCTGCCTCTGCTTGCAGGGAGTTCCTCTGCAGTGAGATCCCTTTATCACCTGCCTTCACATATCTTCCCTCTGCTCCTGCAAGGGCAAATCCCCTGCAAAAGGAGCAGATTACAGCAAAAAAAAAAGGTGATTTAGCTAAGCGTGTATAGCTCAAGTGTTCACGTGACATTGCAAAAACTTGATAAGTAACAAAGGCATAGTACAAAAAATAGTGTCAGAGATGCAAGTCTGTGTAATGCAACCAGCTACAAGTGAAAGAATTTAAGAAAATAAATAAAGGAAATAAAAATAAGAAAACATGTCAGGAACGCTGAGCAGCAGCGGTGACAGTTTGTAGCTACTGTGCATGGACTTATACCCACACATCTTTTGGCTCTTGCACCAGCCTGCTAATATAGGAATACAATGAAGACTATAAACTGATATCTATAAATACACCTCCATTTCACCATTTTATTTATTCATTTTTCTGCATATACTATTAGTCAGAACCACAGTGGAAAGGGAGCTGGCCGCTTTTACCTCTGTTTTAACTGACTCAAAGTCTCTAGCACTCAAATGCATTCTCAGTATTTGTGAAATGTGGCCAACAGGGGTCAAGTCAGACTAACATGTATGCAGGTTAGACCTTCGTTAATTATCCTAATTCCACTGTTGGAGAGTATCATGTATGGAAAGACAGAGGGCTCTACTAGGCCAAACACACACGGTGTTTTCAGTGTCCGAAGGCCACTGCTGGAGAGGCCCCGGCATTCCTGAAATCTGAGCCCAGCAGAGCAGCCCAGCAGGCTCTCCTAGGTGCCAAGCAGTGCTCTGGTCCCCAGGCTGAGGAAGGGACAAGGCGGCCAACAGCACCAGGGGTTCTCAGTTCCTACTTGGACAGAGCTACGCTGAGCCTGACTGCCCGCTACAACTTTAGAGAAATCTTCTACAGGAAGATTTTAGCTCTGCACAAGCTGCTGTCTAAAAGAGCCTGTTGACATCAAGAGAGTGGAGGCTTCAGCACTGCATAGGAGGCAGAACAAGCCTCTACTCTGACAGCCTGGGTTCTAAGTTCACTGGGGTTCTTTATGCTGGGTACAGCCAGATCCCCTTTTCATTGCAGGAATCATAGGACTGACACAGTAAGCCAAAACAGTCACAAATGACAAGTTACTCATCTCCAGTATATCTAGTTTTATTTTCTTGGAGCAGAAAAGCAGCCTCTCCCTTGAATTTGTAACTAGTATTTCTACTACTGCACCATTTAAAAGCAGGAGAGCCAGAATCCCTGGTGCTGTTAAGGTATTGTGCCTCTGTGAAATGGACAATTTTTAAGGCTTAGATTAGGTGTGTTTAAGATGCCATCAATTAATGCATGATTTGCAGTGCAACTTCCAAGTGTTTTCTGTTGCACCTCAGTACTGTAATGTAAAATTAACCTGTTATTGTAGATCTCTCACTGAGAACATGCACATTAAAAAAGCTGGTGGGTCTTTCACTGAGACATGCTATTTCTTACTTTAGCACTTCACATGCAAGGGCTACACTAACGAAGCACTTTTACTGGAAGAATGCAAGACATGCTTTGCTGCAAACTTCAACCTACAGCATGCAATATCTGTACTGGTGCAGAACTACTGCATCTGTTTGCCTGTAACACACATGCCAACAGAAGTTAATTACTGCAGCACTCAGCATTTGCACTAGAACAGGTCCTGTTCAGAAACAGAGAATGACAGAATCATAGAATGTAAAGGGTTGGAAGGGACCTTAAAGATCATCTAGCCCCAACTCCCCTGCCCACATGGGCAGGGACACCTTCAACTATCCCAGGTTGCTCAAGGCCATATCCAACCTGGCCTTGAACACTTCCAGGGATGGGGCAGCCACAGCTTCTCTGGGTAATTTGTTCCAGTGTCTCATTTCTGAAGATCACAGAAAAAAAATTCTTCTTAATATGTAACCTAAAGTTCCCATCTTTCAATCTGTATCAATTACTCCTCACCCCATCACTAGTTTCAGGCGAAGAGTCCCATTTCAGCTTCCCTGTAGCACCCTCCACACACTGGAAGGTGCTGTGAGGTCTCCACACAACCTTTTCTTCTCCAGGCTGAGCAGCCCCAACTTCCTCAGCCTGTCTTTGTAGGGGAAGTGCTCCAGTCCTCTTATCAACTTCATGGCATCCTTTGGACCTGCTCCAACAGTTCTATGTCCTTCTTACATTGGGGACACCAGAACTGTGTGCAGGACTCTGACAAGAGCAGAGTAGAGGGTGAGAATCCCCTCCTCCCCTGCTGCCCACACTCCTTTGGATGCAGCCCAGGATACAACTGGCTTCTGGGCTGGGAGCACTCACTGCCAGCTCACGGGGAGTTTTTCGTATACCATGTCCCAAGTCTTTCTCCATGAGGTTGTTTTCAATCACTTCTCCACCCAACCTGTGTATGTGGGATTTCCCCAACCCAGGTGTAGGACCTTGCACTTTACTTTGTTGAACTTCCTGAGTTTCACACAGTCCCACCTCTCCAGCCTGTCCGGGTCCCTCTGGATCAGTCCCTTCCTCCTGTATGTGACTGCACCACACAGCTCAGCGAATCTACTGAGGGTGCCCTCGATCCCACTGGCAAAGATGTTGAACAGTATCAACCCCACTACTGACCCCACTCGTCACTGGCCTCCAATGTGGACCGTGAGCCACTGACCACAGCTCTTTGCATGAGGCCATCCAGCCTTTCTTCATCCACCCAGTGGTCCATCCTCAAAACCACGTCCCTCTAATTTAGAGACAAGGATGGCATATGGGACAGTGTTAAACACTTTGCATTTGCAACACTTTCCTTGGTCAGGTGGGATTTACATCATTTACATGCAGGTGTAGTAATTGCTGCTGAAAAACACAGACACAAAATAGTACAGAATTTCCCTAACGGTATGAACTGAAAACTGACACAGTTACATTACTGAAAGATGCTATTTAGTATGTAATGGCTTACATTACATACTAAATAGCATGTATGCAATAGCAAAACAACCCCTCCATTCCACAGCATTTACACCCTTAGGCCTCAAGATGATAACCATCCAAATTCACTAAGCTACCATCTTTTTTTTATTAACTAATCTCTTTGTTCAATACAATAGTGTGTGTTTCCCTCTGGAGATGGGAGTGCAGGTAGGTACTATGAATCCTTTATTCCATTAATACACTGCCTGGTAGATATGGAAACTTGCAGTCTGCAGCTGTCAGTCTCTCCTCTCTCCAGAGCTGGCCCTGGGATGCCAGGGAAGTTCTTTCTTCTCCTTGGCAGCTGGTACAGGGCAGCCCTGCTCACCACAGGCTCTGCAGCAGGCACAGCCAAGTGAACTGAAATACCTCCAAATGTCACCCAAAATGGAACCAATCCATGGCCAGAGTGTCACTAGGGAAGCTCTGAGGTGTTACTGTCAACACCATGGTGCTTCCTCAAATCATGACAAACAGGAGGTGCCAGAACCAGTGCATGCACCAAGGTAATCCATTTACTTTATCTGAAATGCTTTGTCAAGAGGATCTAAAACTAATTAATTCTTTCTTGGATAGTCTACACTGCAGCCTTTCCTGTGTCTTAGAAGTCCTTTCAGTTTTTTCTTAACTCTTCTTGAGTTCCTCACTCAGTGGCACTTGATTTGATTACAATATGAAGTCCAATAGCAGGGACTGGTATTTCCTCTTCATTAATACTCAGTATAATAAACCCTCAAAATTTTCAACTGCAGTTAAAAAATACAGGTTGACCAGGGAAGAATTTTTGACAAATTACAACCTTTGAGAATAGAAATCCTCTGAGTAAATGCTGCAAGGAGAGATTTTAAGGGAACAATATAGCACTGCCTTCGTGCTCTAAGGCAATCTTCTTTGGTTAACATTTTTCCAGTCTTAAACTGAGGCATGGAAGAGAACCAAAGTGTAGCATTTGCAGTTATAAGCATTAATAAATGGGTGTAAGGAAAAGAACACTATTGGAATTTAGAGAATTGAACAGCAGAAAGAATGTTCTTAGCGAAGATGTTTCAATCCAGTTTGGTAGACTTGCAGTGAGACTATTTTTTTAAACAACAGAGGAAATGAGTTCAATGAAAGTCACAGCAGCATGCCAGGTGCTGCTGGATGGTGTGCAAACCTCTCCAGGAGTCTACAAGCATTTTCACGCTGGCTTGGATCACTTCTGGGAGTGCTTCCCTGAGCTGAATGGGGGCTGGAGTGAGGACAGCTCAAGTGATGCCCAGCTGCAAGTGGAGCACACCAGAATGGGAAACAGACCCTGGCTTTTGCAGGTCTCCAAACAAAAAGCACCATCCTATGCCAGCAGCTCTGAAACCATGCACAAAGCTGCAAGGACTGTACATCTGATTTTGCAGTGATGAAGCCTTGAACAAACACTTCCCAAATAACATATTCTCCACCACACAGTAAGCGCTTCTAAGGCCCAAAATTATTCCCTCTGCAAGTGCTGAAGAGCAGATGGAAGGAAAAAGCACGTGCAATAGAGATGACCACTGCTAAGGTGTCTGAAATCACAGCTGTGATACTGACATACAGAAAGGGAAGAGAAGATGATTTCAAACATGAGCTTTGAACCCTGACTCTTGGGAGAGATACATCCTGGTTCTCAAACTGCTCTAGCCAGACGAAGTTTCTGCCCCTCACACCATGTTTCTCACTTGGACAGTGCATCAGTATGTGCTGAAGCAATGTAGAAAGCAACAGCCCCAGCGAGTGGCAGCTCCTCTCCCCATGCCCTCCCCAGTCCTGTACAGGGTGTCAGCAAATGAACCAGCCCTACTCAGAAAAAGTCACAGCAAACGATGGCTTCATGGGTAAAGCGGAACACAAAGCTGCTTCATCAGAGTGACTCCGTAATGCCCAGCCAGGGAAATGCTGAATGAGTCCAAATGCTGAAGATCAGGACACGGTGCAAGAGCCAGAGAAGGCTGGCTGGTGAGTTACCTGTTGCTCTGAGAGCTGAAATGGCCTGTGGGATATTTAAGACAAGGGAGATCTTGCCTTTTTCCAGATACCTCATTTAGGCAGCAAAACAAAAAAGACAGAAAAGCCCAATAAGAATGACACCCCAGAGCACACGGTCTGCAATTTAATACACACATCTGAGCTCCAAATACATTCAGCCCCTGCAAGAGGTAAATGAAAAAAAAAAATTACTTTGAAAATTTTTAATTACTTTTGTTGCAGGTACAGCGACGCATATCCCAATATGACATTTTCACACATCTCCTGAACTCAAACAAACGTGACTTTCCTACCCCTTGACGTTTTCCCCCCTTCTCTATCTTACTAAGAGAGGCAAGAAAACAGGTACCTCAATGCAATGTCTGCTGCACGGCACAGATTAAAACCACATTAAAAAAACTCAAGTCCTAGATGCACAGGAGCAGGAAAAGGCTTGTTGCTAAAATGCCAGAAGAGGGAAGAGAGAATGTATGCAGAGAACAACAAAACACAGCAGACGTCGTTTATTCAGGTATGAAATGCAGCTGTACTTACCAGAGAAATGACTTCAGATGCTACACACTTACTCCCTGAAACTGGAGAGCAGCATTTAATCAAACTGTGAGACCGTGGTGGGGTAAAGGGGCCTATTTATACATGAAAGGTGAATGAAGACAGTTTTTATTACTCATGACCATGGATAACAAGTGCACCTTTTCTGCTCCAGAGAGGACAGAAGTTTTGCTGTAGGCAGAAGGTGCCTGACTGGTCATCATCTTGAGATGGGAAAGGCTCGCTCCTTGTGATCTCCTCCAGATCATCTCCTGCCAAGGGTAGGGCAGAGAGGATCACACAGCAGGCAGCTGTGCAATTTGTTCACCTCTACACCTGGACTGGGAGCAAAGCTCTCTTTTGCAGGGGTCTACAGAGGATGGCTTGACCAATATGAAGGCAAACATTTGTATAGAGGGTGTGGTGAGCAGCTGAGATCCCTCTACTGATGCAGGTTTCCTCCAGATAAAAACTGTTACTTAAAGGCAACAGCAACTGGATGGGTTTTTTTTCCCCTAAAAGGTATTTTAATTTCTACTGAAGAAGCATACCAAGTCTCGTCTCACAAGAGTCAGCCAGTAAAAATCTCCTGCCTCTCCTGCTTTTCTGATCCTGGTGTAGTATCACCCAAATAAATCCAGAAGAAAAAAATCACTCAGTTTGGAAAGGTTTTAAAGCTGAAACCCAGGAGCAGATGCTGCAATCATTTACCTGCACACTCCAACAGCACGTCTACAGAAAAGCCCCAATTTGTGTATTACAGACAGGTTTGCAGGCATTCCCTCAGCACGAGCGGCTGTGTCAGCCCGTGCAGGCCTGGGAATACTCTTGGTGTTTGGGCACTCCAGCAACAGACACACACAGGGTATTATCAGAATGCAAAGCAGCAAAGGATGTTTTGCCATTACAGACTTACTTTGGCAGAACAGCAGCCAGTACATTTTGAGATAGCTCACAGTTTACTTTTTCCAGACAGAGAGCCACCCCATTTCCCCATCAATCACAGATCACTGGTCATTCCAGGCAAAACCTGCAAATGCTACCAAACTTCCAGAATCTGCTTCCTGCTAACTTCTCATATGCTGTCACATACACAAAGCCTTAAAAGTGCAACAACTGTTTCTCCTCCAACATTGACAGCTGGCCTCTGCTGACAGCAGCCCCTGCAGAGCCTGCCCTCAGGGCATGTCTGGGCCTTTGCCCTCATTTCACCCAATTCCCACTTCATCTGTTATTAGTAAAAACTCCTCATTTTAACTTTCGAAAAAATCAAGGACATACAACAAGAAATGGTAGCATAGAATTCATCAATCATCTTTTAGAAACAAATGTCATTAGCTGCTGCTCCTTTGTCAGCCTAAATAGTTAAAAAAATAATGGTGTCTCCAGCAGGCTCAGGCCCAATTCATGCTCTCACTCTTGAGTCTTGAAAATGATCTCTGCAATTCCAAGTCAATAAAACTCCATCATCAACAATGCAGTTTTCTTTTTATGATGTTACATGGAAGCAGGGGTCCTCCCTTGCTGAAAACAGGAGCAATAAGCACACAAATGGTTTTGTTTCTGGCAGCAGTTTTTAACAAAAACCCTGCTGCCCTAACAACCTCTCAGGTGCGAGATGGAACGAGCAGCCTGCTGGCAGCTGAGGCACGTGCCTTGAAGAGACCTGTTTTGGTAATTCTCCCTCTGATACCTAAAGATTTTTAGCTTTTTCATGTATTTGTAGCTTTGTAGGTTTCCAATACATAGTTTCATAGTTTCTAGCGCTTTCTTACCCTTTTTCACATTTTAAAACAGTAGTTAACCCTTTTTAATACACTATGTCACACTCTTGAAATTCTATTTAGTCTTACTTTCAAGAAAAGAACAAGGACATCTTGTTTTGCACCAGTATTTGAGAGTGAAAACAAGATATAGGGCAAAGAACCCCCCGGAGACACTCCAAGGGGCAGGCCCAAGGGTGGGACTATTTGATTTACCTGCTAGATGCACTCATTAATTAACTCATAATTGTAAAAATTGTAGAAATCCTATACCACACATGCTCATACCTATGTTTTCTGCACCTGAATGCTTTCATTAAAGAACTGCTGTTTATATTACCACTTTAATACTGTTTGGAAAGCTTTTCTTTTGATTCCAGGCAACACCACCTCTTGCCACCCTGCTCAGAGCCAACCAGCCACTAAAGTGACTGAGCAACCGGTGAGGGGGCTCTCCATGCTGAGAATGAGACTCCCAACAGATGCTCTCTTGGCATGTACTAGAACACAGCTACAGCATCTTCAATTCCTTCTTTTTTTGTTTGTTTTCCTTCCCAATATGTGTATTACTAAATGAGAGAAACAGCTGCCAAAAAGCTGGCCTTATAACACAACCAGACACATAACGTACCAAGAACCAACTTAAGAGAAAATAAACACTGGTGCTTAACCACCTTTGGGAGCAAAAAGCAGTGTGAGGAGCTCTTCTGCTTCCATCTGGCTCAAGCAGGAATAAATACCCGTTTAGAGTAGGCTGGACCTGCAGTGCAGCTTCCTATGATCTACCCTGAATGCTGCTGCAGTCCATGACAATGGAACTCATTGAGTGTGTGTGAGTGCAGATCCTGTCAAATTCCAACATCTACTCACAGCCATTTTGGATACTGAAAAAATACCCCACCAACAACGCCATCTAAGCATGCCCATGATGAATATACATGTCCTTTTTCACACATTCATGCATTGGTAACATCTACTGCAGAGCTCTATCCTGTTACAAAAGCAGCAGTGTTAGTCATTGCAGTAGGGTTAGTTTATACAAGATTCTTTCATATAATTAATGGAGGTGAAACTTACTGGCATATCTCGGCCGCAGCCCCATGCAAGCAAGCAGAAAGCAAATATATTTAAAATGGAAGAGAGGAACTGGCTAGCAGGCAGCTACACTCACCCTTTTGTACAGCCTATGGTCCACCAGAGGGCTTCAGAGTGCAAAACAATACCAAAGAGCCATTAGACACACGTGGCAACAACCATACCTTACCCAGAACTTCACTTCAGGGGAGGAGGAGACAGCACTTCTGCTTGCCTGGAGAGAAAGAACCCTTCCCACTCCTGCCTACTGGACTCCTCTTTACCAGGGAAGGGAAGTCCTGTGTTTAGGTGCTTTAGGGCAGAAAGTTATAAGCAAGTAGAAAAAACCCAACACTGTATCCCCGTGGCATTTCTAGCTGCATCCTGCTTTCCCTGGCAGTAATCACCTCTTTTCTATCTCATTCCAAATGCTGCTCCATAGAAAACACTGCAGATGATAATTCCACCTTAGCAATGGTCTAGATATCCCCCAGAAGAGTAAAAGTTTCCTACAAATCAGAGAAAGAATAGGAAATAGGTGGTTACCTTCCCAGTGCAAGCTGGCTGTACCATACATGAATTCAGCTCAGCAAATCCAAACCCATTCGGAGCTCCCGGATTTCCTTGCAGCTCTAGATGTGTCACATCTGGGGATCACTAAGTAGGTGGAGTCTTTCCAAAACATTAACTATGCAAAGCTTTGGTTCTGCCTCAGGACAGCAAGCTCAGCTCACAGGAGTTATTAGGGGCAAGCTTTAGGCTGGAAGTTAGTCAAGTACAAGCTGACAGGTTTGGGCAGCATGGGGAGATGGATGAAGCTCTCCTGGGAGGCCAGGAAGTTTCTGTTTCTCATTCTCAACAAACAACACCTCTGTGACAGATCATGTTGATACTGTGTTATGCTGATGCATGTTCTTCACCAGATTTTTGAGAATATGACAATAGATGGAAAAAATATGGGGGTTTTTGTTCAAAGTCAAAAGGAAACAATACATGTCTGACGGTCAGAATGACTCCTGCTGATGAATGATTCCTTTTGTCTCCATGACACTCAGCTACTAGAGCTTCAATATCTTTTCTAAGAGTATATTCAACTAAAACTTAAGTATTTTCTGATTTTCATCAACATCTATGCATCCACTACTGAGAGCTCCAACTGCAGAACCTCTCAATAACTCTCTCAAAAAAACACCTGAAGTACCTTCTGGTTAGGCAAACAAAGTTCAGGAGATCAGATTCTCAAGGTGATCAAAATCACATTTGAGATATTAAGCCTTTGTGCCAAAAAGTTATTAAGCAAAACAGGACAAGATGATCCTTTAAGCTGTTCTGAATACAAGCAGACAAAGAGTTCTCATAACTAGCTTAAAGTAGACTCTGATCAATTCCAAACAGGAAAAAAAAAACAGTAAGCAGACGGCTGCCAGGCAAAACCTTGAATAAATCTCACCTAAAGGCTACGGAATAAGCTCTTGAGAATAATTTTTTGGCTCAGCAACAGAATCTGCTCATGGACAAAACCCAAAGTCAAACCATTCGATTTTTCAAAGGTTGAATTTCTGAACTTTAGGCATTTACTACCTTCTCACTTAGCTCACTCTCATTACAACAGACTGCAAGTGACTTTTGCAGCCTCTTTCCTCAGCTCTATCAACTGGCAGAAATCTGCTACAAGATCCTGTTTGTTTGACATTCCCATGCATGCTCTCTTTTTTCTCACTCCCTCAGATTTTCCAAAAATAGTTGTCGTTTCTATCCCTTGCACTGACAAGGCACTGTGGTTAAAAAGTGACTTCATAGTGCCATTTTTATACTACAGAGCATTAACTAACATTAGGTATTAGCTGTTATGGCTCACGCCTGGATGCTCAGGAGCTTGGATGCCTGAAACGTTTCTTTCTGGAGACTGGGCTCTCTTAAATTCTTGTTTATAGCAGCAGTGTTCTAGTTTTGAATAATACAGGAGGATACTGCAACGAGATTTCAACAAGCAGAAAGAGTGTGTGGGGCTCTTAGCCCCAGTCCCATCCTCATCAACTGTACCCTGTGTATCACATGGGAGACTGAAGTAATATAATTAGGAGGCTTACACAGAGGTGATCTGAAACTTACTTAGCATCCTAAGCTTTATTACTCTGTTCTTAGGAAGAGGTAAGCAAGAAAAGCAGGGAGGAATAATGTCATTACTGAGACACAAAGAAAACCCAGAAAGCTTGAGGAAGAGCAGATGAGAAGGAAGCAATTTCACCTGGTACTCCAGTGTACCTGCACTACAAGGCAGCTAAGAAAGAGGGCTGCAGAGCAGGTTTGGGAAGGAATGGATGTGGGTGCTCTTGCCAGGATATGGCTGTGCCAGGGAAGCACAGGGATCCACCCCTCAGGACAGGGGGCAAAGAAGCAAACAGGTCAGTCTGAGTGAGCTGAGATGCTGGAGCAAGTGAAGCTCTCTTCTCTTGAGTAGATGATCTGTGTAATTTCCAGTATTGTATTTTCCTTTACAGTTGTTTACACAAGCAAAAGTCTTCTAATTTGTCTTGAAAATCCTGCGTGCTAATAAAGTTTTAAGAACCTGATTTGCATGGAGTTTGTCACTGACTGCAGAGAGCAGAGGCACCAGATCCCTCTGTGGTTCCAGCAGCCAGAGGAACCTGAGGGTCCGTGAGACACTAAAGCAGTGTGAGCACAGGAACACAGATGCAGCCCAAGCGTACAGAGCATGAAGTGTACACTCTGCTGGAAAATACATTCCTGCTTGCTAGAGCTTTCTTAGCAAGCAAGAGGAAAACAGGGAACGAGACTCAAACCTGTCACATCTCTGAACAGTTCTATAAATCTGGTAAATTTTGTATTTTTCAAGCAGATTCTGAATGCTGGTTTTGTCATTTTGGTAAGTCTCGCTTTCACTTTTAGCATTTACCAATGCCACAACGCTCCTGTTCAAATTTGTCAGTTACTAATAATAGTTACATTAATGCAGTTTTAAACTCTTACGATTGCTTGGAGAAAATATGCAACCATAACCCTGTGATCGTTTCTATTTTAGAAGGAAAAGCAAGGCGGTTCTGAAACATGGTTAACATCTTCAATGGAGGCAAGTCACTTTTTCCTTTTGTTGTATCCTAGTCAAGAACCAGGGACAAATTCCTGAGCAACCACAACTGGTAACAAAGTTCCCGTGGACACGGGACAGGACTGCACTGCTGCAGAAATTCAAGCACTGTGTGATGTGAGCCAGAGAGAGCCTAATGACAGCGAATCCCCCCTCGCTCCTGAATTTCTGTCTGGAACTCCCAAAGAGCTAAACCCATCCTGCAGGGATGCCCAGAGCAGGACCATGCTGCTGGAGAGAGGAGACTGACACTGGGTCTGGCCTGCAAACTTCAGTGGTGCAAATGAGCAGAGTCTCTCTACAACAGGAAGAGGAGACACTGAGAGGAAGGCAACAAGCTGAAGTCAAGAACTATTGGAATCATGGACAATTTAAGCCCTGCAGAGTCTGTGTTACTCAACAGCTGGAGTCTTAACTGAGTCCTGTTTGGAGTGCATGGCATATCCTGGGTGTTGGTGGGAACCCCAGGGACACAGCCAGACTGGAGGCATTCTCTTGGCCTGTGTCGGCTCTATGAGCCTCTCAGGCTGACCCCAGAGACCCCACAGATGAAAACTTGGCATGTGGCTCCCCCAGGAACTGCCTGGATCTCAAGCAGATCTGAGAGGATACAGAAGCTCTGAACCTCCAGGACATGCTGCACAACAAACACAACGAAACAACCCCTTTGGTCTCTCCTGCACGCCCTGCTGAAAGCAAGAAGTTGCTTGTGCTTCTTCATCAATGACTGTGGCTGTTTCAAGAGCACTTGGAATCAGCCTGGGAACTACAAAGCCCTCTTTCTTGTCCACACATGTTACTTCCCACTGAACCTGCAGGTAAGATGTACTTCCATGCCATGAGACACACTGACCTTCTGCAAAGTGCAGCTTTGAAATCCTGCAATAATGACTGAATCTGTTTCTAAAATCAGGAGTCTATCACATGCCTCTAAGAGCTCTCCATGTTAAATGTCACTGGACTGAATTAAACATGCTTCAAAATGCATCAGGTGTGACCAGCTCCTGAGTGGATGAAATGCATGGATAGTGAGAATGGAGGGGGCAGTCAGAAACATCAGGATTCACCATTGCCTAGGCAAAGTACCAGTTTGCAGTTTGATCATATAGGGGATCCTTTGAGCTAAAAACCACAGCAAACACCCTGCTGGTATGGCAGTGCTGGCTGCCACACGGGAGCACTCTGGCAAGCTTGTCCTGTTCCCACGCTGGCAGGAGCTGGTTCATCTTCACGTCTGTGGAGTGGCTGACGTGAACTAACCTGTGCTGCTCTGCTGCCACATCCCACCTACCCACATTGAAGAGAAGAGCACTTGAGGAGAGCAACCAAATGATTCTGGGACCAAACTAAAGGCATTTCCAGCACACACCAGATGTTATCACTTTTTGCACTTTCCCACATACCGTGAATGTTTTGGGCGGCACTCAGAAGCTGTAGCAATGACTTAATAAGTTTTTTTTTAGACTTCCTCAAGTCCAGCTTTTAAAGTCAAACGACCTGGGCTGTTTTACATTATAAGCTGTACACAATTCTCTTTCAGACACAGTCCTAAGTTAAAGATTTCATTTTTGACAGTGCATCTTGGGAACAGCTCAGCTTTGTTTTTTGATTAAATGATCTGTAGTGAGCTGCTTCTATTGTATTTACATTGCACTCATTGCAGACACACTTGAATATTGTCACATTGCTCTAAGGAAGGGCAGATACCAAAAGATAGTCATACCTGTGGCGGCAGCGTCGTAAAAACCGCATAATCTTGCGAGCAGCTTGATCCTGCTTCTTGGTAAGCAGACTGCTTCTAAACAAAAAAACCCCAACACTGAAGTGTAGGCAAAACTGGGGAGAATACTACTAAATGCAAGAATAATTATCCTACGAACCAAAGACTTTTTCCCACTGGCCTTTGTCTGTGAAGCACAGCACAGCCTCCAAGAGCATAGAAACAATACACAAAGATCTCAGCAGCATCAACACCCCTGGGCTCACCTGAGTTTCTGTTGCACGATGGTGGCTGCCCGACGGTTTTGCCTCCTCTTGCCGCACTCCTTGTAGCTGCGGTAGTACTGCTGGATCAGCATCGCGGCTCGTCGGCTCTGCTGGAATTTTTTCTGCTCATAGTAACTTCGGAATTTGCTCTGGATAAGAATGGCAGCTTGCGTCATCTTTTTATAAAGTGCATACTACAACAGAAACAAAGAGAAGCTGAGGCATCCCAGTAAGACCAGTAAGAAGCAGGTTCCTACAGTGAAAGACTCTCGAGCTTCTAAGATGTAATGAGAAGTGAATGAGTATCTATTCCCTGACTGGGAATTGTGTAAGAAAATGGTGACAGCAAACTGGAACAACTCTAAGATTACGGGCAGAACTTAGTCTGCATCAAGAAAACAACTATCTGTTTTTCTGCCTGTGGAATAGTTTGACTGGATTAATGGAATCATAAATCAGTTTGCGCTGGGAGGAATCTTTAAAGGTCATCTAGTCCAACCCCCCCAGCATGAACAGGGACATCTTCAAGGAGATCAGGTTGCTCAGAGCCTCATCCAGCCTGCTCTTGAATGCTTCCAGGGATAGGGCATCTACCACATCTCTGGGCAACCTGTGTCAGTGACTCACCAGCCCCATTGTAAAAACTTTCTTCCTTGTATCTAATCTGAACCTACCCTCTTTTAATCTGAGACCATTACCACTTGTCTTATTGCAACAAATGTCTGTCCCCATCTTTCTTAAAAACCAAACAACCCCAACAAACTGCCAAAACCACAATAGTTATAAGTCTAATACTGAGCCTAAGACACAGGCAAAACTAAATCTCATTAGAAATCGGTAACAAGCATCCAATAAACTCAAAAATCTGCATGAGCAGTCACATACTTCCCTAGCCCTTAATTCTAGCCCTGTGATTCCCAGTAAAGCAGGCACAAACTCTCAGAAAGAAAATCTTTATTCTACATCCTTTTCCTCCGACAGCATGCAAGGTGATGACCACTTAACAGAAACCATGTACATTCATGCATATTTTTAAGTCCTTTCTAAGATGGAAATGTAGAATAATGTATAGAAGTTGCACTCAAACTACTATAATAGAGCCTTTCAGTGTTTGCTGATCTTATTTTGGTAGGATTTAATAGTTTTAATACTTTCAAAACTGATGTGTCTATTGTTCTGGGATATTTTACCAGCTTTGACTTCTGCTCACTTTATCAGACTGACAAGTAGCAGCTACCACCCTGTACACAGTAATGTCCTAACATATCTCAGTATTTTCCACTCTATTGGGACCAAAAACCCCAAAAGCAAACAAACAACTCTCACAATATAATCTGAAAGCAAAAAAATACTCCAATATCATCACAGACCATGATTTACCAAATTTCACTTTTTGGAATTGAAGCAGTCATTAGGAGCAGTTATATTTTGCCATTAATAGTTTCTGTTGGGTTTTTTGTTCCTTTTTTTCTTTTTAACATTTTTTAATTAATGGATCAGAATGTGATTTTAAATTCTTTGTTTTAAATAAGTCCACTCATGGGCTGGTAATGGTTTTCCTTCAAAGTTTTAGCCCAGATGGGACTCCTGTGGCTGAGTTACAAACCCCTGAACAGAAGGGCTCAAATACAAAACCCTGCTGTGAGCTGTTACTGCTACAATCCAGTCACAAGCTTGCGCTTATCGGTGCAGTAACAGATGAGAGGAATAAGGCAAGTAGAGAGAAATTAGCAGTCACTGCATAGACCAGACCCCAGTATGTTTGCATGCAACTCTAAGACTTGAGTAGCTGCGCCCTGTCCTCCTCTTGTTCCCTTTTTCTTTTTGGGAAGGGGATCAGTGGAGAATGTCACCTAAACTCCTCCCCAAAGAGGAAAGCCTTGGCGAGCTTAGTGTCCCAGAGTTCAACCCAGTTGTGCTGAATAGTCCTCAGCCTGACACAAAACCACAGGGCAGGGGGAAGCTGTGGCTGGAATATCACCCCAAGGACACATTCTCTCCAGGAAAATTGCACACCTTGCCTCCTGGCAGCCCTGAGAAAAGCTCGGTTGATTCTAGAATCTGACGAGATCAAGATGTTGCACACCTGGGAAATCCATCTTTACAGCAGAGAATTACTGTCTGTGAACAATTTAAGACTGGCATCAACAGCTGTGCCTCCAGCATGAGCAGCAAGGTACAGAGATGTTGGTCTTAGGAATTCAGCACACAGGTATTTCAAAGATGAATGGGCAAAATACCTCAGCAGGCAAGCAGAATGCAGAGGACATGGGCTCACAGGTGGGATAAATGTTCTGTGCTCCCCAAATGCCACGGCAAAGGTTACCAAGTGACAGCTGATCAGGAGCACTAAAGGAAAGCCTGTCCTCTGGAAACTGGCTGCAAAACCCTCCCAGCAGCTCAGCCCATCCCTGCTCATGGGAGCTGATGCAATCATGACACAGCAGTCCCTATACAACTTCCAGAAAGTCTGGTTTGTCAGTGATTTCTCAGGATAAATGACAGGCATTTATTAGTGGATACTATTAAAACATTTCTCCAAAATGCCAGCTTCTCCTTGTTTATACTGAGTGTGAAAGTTAGTGACCCATGGGGAACTGTTTCCAAAATAGTGTTTGTATTTGTATTACCTTCAAGGCTATCCAAGTAAGCTTGGGGAGAAACAGAAAAATACATAGTTAATGTTAGTTTTGCAAATAAAGAATGAAAAAAACCCCAAACAAAAACAAAACAAAAAGACCCAAACAATCTTCTTTCAAAAAGAAGTGATTCCAGGATCCAAGACAAAGCAACTTGTCAAGCAGTTTTTGAAAGGAATTAAGCTTCCCTACTACAGGAAGCATCACTGCAGAATGAAAGCCAAATGATGGTTGGATGTGAACCACAATGTAGTCACCTAACACTAGAAAGACCTCCCAAATAAATGTTTTTGAGGGCTGTAAAAGAGCACAGGCGCCTCGCCTCACTTTCTGTTAACATGCTGCCAGGCATTAGACAGACTGTGACTAGCAGGGTAGAGTGCAAAGAGGGATGCGGGTCCTCACCAAAAAAACCCCAAACCAACCAACAACAACAACAAACAAACAAAAAACCAAATAAATGCCACAAACAAAACAAACAAACAAAAACCCAAAACAAAACCAAAACAAAAAAACCCCAATCAGAAACTAAAAAGGAAAGATATCTTCTTTTTCTGGGGTTGAGAACTCAGCCTGAAAACATGTCTCCAAACAGAGTCTGGAGAACAGTCTCAGTCCTGGAAAAACTTGCATCAAGCTACAACATGTGACTTCCCATAGTTTATAAGTTTAGTATGTGCAAAATAAAACAACCTATTTTTCATCTGCACCTTTATCAAAGGCAAAACCAACTTCAATTTCACAATGAAATTTGGCAAGCAACTAGTCAGAGAATAGTCTCCTCAGGCTATAGCATGCATAAAGGCCAATATGGAATACATTCACAGTCCTCCACATCTCACAGCAAAAACACAGGCATTATCACATACAAATTTCAAGAATTCCCTCCAAAACTAAGATTCAGAATGTGAATCTTCTTCCCTTTTCAATTTTGCCTGAGCAAGGTATTTCATGACTGCACGAAACAGTGGGACAATGCCCACTACAACAGGGTGCATTCATGGTACTTACAGGTGCTTCATAAAATTACACTTTCTTGATTACCTGTTTGTACTTTCGGTAGCAACGCTGAATAACAGCAGCAGCCACCTCCTGCTGTTCCCGGAGAGGACGACCCTTGTGGAGAAAGAAAGGAGCAGCATCAGGCAGAGTGCACCAAAACACAGGACAGGTGATGTGGCTCTTGGCTTGCTCGCAGGGCAAACCTCTCCTGTCAATGCTACCTGGTCCAACTCAGGCCTAGGCATTTCCTGGAGATGTCTCTGCTGCCAACTCAATGAGGAACAAACCTTCAAAATGCATCTCTACACCAAATGGGCAACTAAGCAGAACCTCTGGGGTACATTTTGAGGATGTGCTTTGTGAACGCTGCTCTGGCACAGCAGGTGTGCCATGGCATGGCATGCACTCCCCGTGCAGTACTTGGGCAAACATCAACAAACAGATGTCAGAAGCATTGAAAAGGTTATGACAGAAACTGTGGTTTTGTCCCTGGAGTGGGTATTATCCACATTTTGGTTTGCAACAAACTATACTCTCTCTCACACACCCATCAAGGAAGACACTGGACATTTGGGTCACATACCTTGTATTTCCTGAATACTGTCTGGACGAGTTTGGCAGCTTCATAGAGTTCTCTCTGTTCATGATCAGACAGAGTTAACTGTGCAAACTCATTTTCTACCTTCTCGCTGGTAGATGCACTCAGAAATTCAGACCAGTCTGCTGCCGAGGGAAGGCTGGGTTTCTCAAAAGCTATTTCACTGATTGGTGAGCCTGCAGGGCTCAAGCTGGTGTTCGAAGAAGGGGTCAGGGGTTCACTATACAGACTTCTGAAATACCAATCACAGTAGGAATTATTGGCTTACAAAGCACTTGGGCTGGCATCACAGATAAGGACAACAACATTTCTGAGTTCAAGACAGTTTATGCTCCTCTCCCTCTCTCCAAGCAACATCCCACACCCCTAAGTCTGTCTGTCCCGCACTGCACAGATGTGTTGCTGGAGTGAAAACCCCATTCCACGAATTTGTAGCTGTGCTGGCAACAATAC
This sequence comes from Tichodroma muraria, assembly GCA_013390105.1. Taxonomy (NCBI): domain Eukaryota; kingdom Metazoa; phylum Chordata; class Aves; order Passeriformes; family Sittidae; genus Tichodroma; species Tichodroma muraria. The sequence continues at coordinate 48,351 of WAAG01058290.1, read as the reverse complement.
ATCTGAGCACAAGACTGTGCTTGGGCCTGCAAGACCAGAACTGAGTCTCACTGAGAACTGGCACCTGCAGGCTGAAGAGTCAGAACATGCTGCCCAGCACTCACACCACACCAAAACCCAGAGCAACCTCACAGCTCTCACTGACCTGATCTGTGCAGCACTGGGCAAATGATCGACATCAGCAAGGTAACTGGCCAGCCAGCTCATGGTGGTGCTCATGGCAGCACTGTCCGTCCTCTCCACCAGCAGCGATTCCATTGGCACAAAATTCTCCCGCTTGATCCTGTCAGGCGTAGCTTCAATAATGTGCTCTGCAAGTGTCATCATGTTCACCTGTCAAGGGGGAAAGAACAGCAAACTTTAGCTGCCTGGTAAAAGTTACCTTGTGCTTCCATGTTACAGCTCAGTTTTAGACAGAATTCCCCATTTTACCCAAACCTCTGGAAGCTGGAGCCTACTGTTTGTCTCAGCAGTGAAGAGAAATCCATTAACCAGTGCTCATTTGCTTTTTTGCCTCTTCAGACCAAGCACTGCAGGGCTTCATATTCCCCGGTCCTCTTTTCTTCCTTTATGGGGAGCCCAAGAGATCTAGTGAAAGGTCTCTGGGCCCTCCCTCAACAGCTGTCACTAGTACGTTATTTCCAAAGGAAAAGTGACTTTGCCACTCTTTTGCTGAGATGTGCAGTAGAGCACAACAGGACAATAAAGGTACAGAAAGAGAATTTAAAAATCTTTGGACAAAACATTGTCAGGAATCCTTCTGAATGACATCCCTCAGCTCAGCAAGTTTCACAGGAATTTTCAACTCAGAGAACAGAAAACTGTTCTTGTTTTGCAATGCTCTGCTTCACCCGTGTTACACCAGCCAGAAGAGAACATTCAGAGATACCAAGGCAGAACAGGTAAGGCTGTGTTCCCATTACCCATTTGCTCAGACAGCCACAGTATCTTTCTCCCAGTGACTACTTCTCATATGTCTCTCCTGCTTCTGTTATATTTTTATTTTCTCTATTCCATATCTAGTGGGATTTTTCCTTCCCCAAACCTACTGTCTCTCCCATTCTCCACTCTTTCTTACCTCCTTCCTTCTGAAGTGCAGAGGCCTGGCCTGCAACCACAGCACTACCTCTCTCACATCTTGTCTTTGTAGGGACTGGGGACTGCTGCCCAGCTCCCACAGGACTAGTGAGCCACCTGAGTCACATGCACTGCTGTGATCGGGCTCTGTTTTTTCCTTTTTCCTTGCACAACTGCAAACAATTTTGTGCATTCTGTACACTGTTGAAGTGCATGCCAGTGTACAACCCTAAATGCTAACCATTAGCCTTTATGCCTGCGTTGAAATTGGAAGAAAGTATACACTGTGTGACCACCTCCTTCCTCAAAGCACAATTCAGTCTCTAGAGGCCTCCAGGGAGTATTTGACAGTCAGAATCCTCTGTGCAGCCTCCGTGCTCTATGAGACTGCTGATCTTGATGATGTGGGTGTGTTTACCTGCAGTTCATCCATGTGGTGTAAGCAGTCCTCATCCCCTGCGTTGTCCCTGTAGGACAAGAGTTCTGCATCCACCATCTCCCTGTCAGCCATCATCAACACATTCATCTGCTCCCGCTGGCGCAGCCGATGGGCCACAGCATCCTTCCCCAGGGCAGTGCCCTTCTGGCTCCCTGCCACCTGCACTGCAGACACACCAATATAAATGTCCTTTGGGTTCCATTTGACACCTGCTTGGCTGCCGGAGCCCCGGTACCCAGTAACTTCTGGGATGTGCTGGGAGAGCTCCCGGCCATAGTCCCTCAGCCCTTCACTGGGGCTGATTGTCTCAGTGGAGGATTGCTTGGAGCTGGAGTTCTGCTTCCTAATGCTTGGCTGTTCCAGGCTCAGGGCAGTGGAAAGCAGCTTCTCTTGCCGGGCTTGAAAATACTCAGGGCTCAGCTTATGCTTTTTGGGTGCAGGGTAATCTTTCTGAGTCTCACTACTGTAATAGCTGGAAGGTTCTGATCTTGGCCGCCTCAGTTCTGTAAACAAACAGATCAATGGTCAAAACTAAAGATGCAACTCACGACTGCCATAGGAACATCAATAGCTTCTGCCTCAGGCCAAAGTTTGTGCTGTGCTCTATGGACACCTGAGAGGATGTGCAAAGGGAGTAACAACCACCCAGGGAGGATGCTGTCTCAACCCCTCCTAAGATACACAAATCTTTCCAAAGCAGCCATTCACTCCCCTTCCTGATGCTTATGCAAGTGTATGGAGCACAAGAAAAGAACTAAGCATGAACAGCAAGGCTAGAGGTGGCACCTGCTGCCCAGATGAGCTCCTTGCCCCATTTTCACATGTTAAATGTCAGCAAAACAGAGCATGCCCTCCAGGATGTTTTACCTGTGTTTGTACTGGAAATCACTGTGACTCCCTTCTGAGGCTCCTGAGAGGCAACAAGCTCACTGTGCCATTGGGACACCCAGTTCTCTGTGTTGGAGTCTGTGCTTGAGGGGCACTGAATCCTGGGGTTTTGCCCAAGCTGGGTTTGCTCATCTCGCTGTAGCTGCTCCAAGCACTCTGCCAACTTCACGTGGCCCCGGGAGCGAGCAATGGCCAGTGGCAGTCTCCCGAGGGAGTCAGGAATGGAGATGGCTCGGCGGTCCCACTTGTACAGGACAACAGCTGCATCCATGTGGCCCAGGGCACACGCCCACATCTAAAGAGGAAAAGGTAACTGACCCACTGGGAGACCTGCCTTCTCCTTTCTTATGAATGCAGTAGAGTCTGGTCTCAGCTCAAGGAAAAACTCTTCTGATAAACAAAACCATGACATGCTCAAAGCCAGCAGATTACATTTATAAATGTCCCAACCCAACAAAAGGCCAATACAGAGGACTGAATACATGCTATTCTCTCCTGCAACAGAGAAATCTCAAATTGACAAATAAAGCTAACAGTTTGTTTTCTTTTGTTTTGGGGTTTTATTGTGACATTGACATCACTGCAGGGACAGAACAGCTTCATACACAAAGGAATCTCTGAGGTCAGAAACATGCAGGCAGGACCAAAGGTTGGGAACAATAAAATCAATAATCTGAGTTGTAAACTGGCAGTTGTGATTCCATCTGTTTTGGCTTTTTGCTCATCTAAGTTCTCAGTCATGATTTCATGACTCCAGTGACGAAGACAGTTTGTAACTTTACAACCTCTGCAGTTAAACAGTCACAGAGGACAATGTGATAGAAGGTATGTAAAGTCCTTTCACACCATGATAGTGGAGACTAGATTCTGTGTAAAACACTAACCAGAACCATCTGTCTGTCCCCTTTCCTCATATTTCTCAATGAAAAAGTTGTGTTCTGTGTGCTCTCTCAACAAAATACCAAGAAGCTGATAGTACCATGTCTTACCAAGTATGCAGCAGGAACACACAGGAGTATTTGCTCTCCAGAGAGTGAAACACTTTAGGAAAATAACACACCAGAAAGAACTCCCCAAAGGGCCCTCAGACTCTTCAGAAGTTTCAGACCCTGCTCTTACCAGAGGAGTGCAGGAGAAATGATCCACATTCAAAGGGTCAACTTCCAGCTCCAGATCAATGCTGTCTGCATGTTTGGTGCTGCAGGGGAAACAAGAGAAGGAATGATGCTCTGTAGCCAAGTCAGGATCATTGTCCAAGCACAGATTTATCCAAAGCACTGTGCCACAGAGAAGAGGCCACACACACGCCTGCAACACGTGTATTTACTACAGACAGTGCCCCCACCACAGACATGAAAAGCATAATACACCAGCAACTGGACTTGCTCTCAAGAGACAGGTCCCATCAGATCAGGGGATGGGAACAAGTTCACAGCTTGGCTCTTGGTACAAGACAACCAGAAATGTGGACTGAGCAGAGTTTATATATGCTCCTGCCACACCTGTACTGACACCCCAGAGTCCAGCAGGCTGGCTCTTACCGCCATTTGATGAGGGTCTGGATGAGAGTAGCATAGCCCTGGGCAGCAGCTAGATGGAGCAGTGTCATTCCTCGGAAAGTCTTCGAATGGATCAAATGTTTGGACTTGGCCCAGCACGCACGACTCATCATCTTCTCGCACACCACCACCACGCGGCTCTCAAAACAGCTGCCCAACGTCCCAGTCCCAGAAACGCACTGAAACACCACACACATCCCAGTTTGACCATGGGGAAGAGCTGCAGCTTGCCCTGAACAGGCAGCCTTCCACTTCTACAAGTGCTGAGACAGCGGCAAATGCGACCGAAAACCAGCTGCTGTTAGCCACCCACAAACCAGACTTGTTACTTAGGACAAACTAGAACCCTTTCTAAACCCCACCCTCCAAAAAGAAAAACTCAGGTAAAAAAGCATAAAGCTGTGTCTGGACACAGAAGGGTTCATACCTGCACCTGTGTTCCACTGTTCCCATTCCCATTGCTCCCGCCTCCTACTCCTTGTTTGTGTTGCTGGGAGCCTGTCATTTCAGCCATTCTCCTCTCCATCTGCTCAAGTCGCTCCAATATGGACATCCTGAACTGGTTATCTAGGTTGGGGAAAGCCAGAGTAAGGACATTTCCATGGAAAGGAAGCTCAGGTTTTGACAGCCAACTACAGGAAGGCACAAACACCTATCCTGGAAGTGATAAGAGATTTGTTCTGCTTGCAAACACACACATACACTTGCCCTGCCATATCCTAGCTCTTCTACTTCCTGCAGCAAACCTTTGACTGCAGTTCCAGAGAACTTCCTTACAGAAAACAGACAGCAAAATGAAAAATGCAGGCAGAAGACAAATCTCCTTCCTTGTGAGTCCAGCTGTATGCACACAAAACTAGGGGTAATGCAAAGTCTTTCAAAATACAAACTCTAAGCAAATATATCCATTCAGAGAGCATTTCAGTGGGATCATATCTGCCATTTTAGAGTCACCTCCCTACTTTACAAGAGTCCTGAATTCAGCTTGGCTCGCCTCCTGGAATCAAGCAATAATGGTACCTGGAAGAAAAAGACTCCCCTGCTTCTTTCTGTATGTGAGAAAAGGAGCCTTTAACAGGGCACTTGCTCCTTCCCTGGCAGGCTCTCTTTCTTGGAAAACAGCTTCAGCCAAGTGCCAGAAACAGAACTGCCAGAAACAGAACTACCAGAAATCAGCGTATGGGCACTGACAATTCTGTAACACCCCACCTGGAAAGCTGTGCAACTCTGGAGCCCTCTGGTCCTGCAGAAGTCTCAGGGCTGTGTTACTCATTTTCCCCTCACTATCCTACAGCTACTAAGGCTGGAATGATGGAGCAGGGCGGTTCAACATTACCAGATCATCGCTGAACCTTGATGCTGCAGAGATCATCTGAGGCAATGATTCTCTGCATAGGGCCAGTCAGTGCAGAGGGAATGGCTGCAAATGCAGAGCTCTTCCTGTCCTGTGACTCATAAGGGATAAGTTTCATGCAGCTCATGTGAAGCTTGGCAGGACTGTTTTGTGGATAGGGAACATTTAATGAATCTTGGTATCATGCTAAGAGCATAGATAGTAAATTGTAAGGGAGAGACAGCCCTCATACTGTTCAGTTTCATGCATCCATAGAGATGGTCTGGTGGTGCAGAACACTCAAACCCAGAACCAAGCCCACTGACAGCAAAAGGAGTACGTGCACCAAAATAGACAAGCTCTGATGAAGTTTTAAACATGTCAGTCTTCTCCAAGAAGAACACAGAGCCCTCCCTGGAAGGCTGTAGGAATACTCAGATGCTACACTCCGAGGCACAGATCTCTCTGGAGGGTATTGGAGAAATGTGGATCTCTGCTGTACTGCACTAAGGACCATACTGCAGATCATTGGCACAAGACAGCCTGGGTCCACTGGCTGGAGACATCCCCTTCTCACCAAGAGGCTGCTGTGGTCTGGGTCTGACAGCAGGCAAGAGCTACACTCCCTTCCAGCCAGCTTCAGCATCCCACTCGGGCTGCTCAAGAGCCAGGGACAAAAGACTGTGGCCAGCACCTCCCATCTAACCTCATGTCAGAAGTGAGCTCACTAGTCCAAAAGATTTATTATTAGTACCTTACTAATCCTTCAGTTGTCCTGTTAATTGCAAAGCCCCTGGGAAAGGACTGGCAGCTGTATCATGAAACGCTCATGGCGCTGATGCGGTGTCAGGGCCCCGTCCTCCAGCTGCGGTCAGCACACGGCAGCAACACAAGCCCTTGTTTGCCCAGCAAATCTTTGTTCCAGGAGTGCTGCAGTGTGCTGCAGTGCAGTTCACACCGCTGTCTCCTCCCTCCCCATTGCCAGGCGGAGCACGTCCACTGCAGAGACTGGCAGAGACCTGGCCCTGCTGAGCCACCCCCTCCCGCCGCAGGCCTGTGCGAACACAGCTGCCACACACGGGTCGGGCACCTGGAAAAGTGGCCCCGCTTGCCCTGCAAGGAACGGCTCTGTTCCACACAGGTAACGCCACTCTCCCTAGCTGGGTACCAGCACGTGCATTTGTTAGAGCTGAGAGCAGCAAGCCACGCCGGGTATCACATCTGAGCCCTCAGCCTTGTACAGGCAGAAGCAGCGTATTTTTAAAACAAGAAATTTGGCTTGAACCGGAGTAATAAACCAACAAGTCAGGGCTGCAGGATTCTGGGATTTGCTCCTACTCATTTAGGAGTCAAGAGAGAATAATTCTGTACATCTGGAAACAAAAACGAGAAAAACAATTCTAGTGAAATGCAGAAGTACAGATTACTATTTTCCCTCCTTTTTTTTTTTTCTATCTGGCACTGCTCTGGAACAGAAATGGAGGGCCTTTTGTTTGTGACTATTTTCCAGGCTCTTCTCTCTGGGCTTTATGATCTGTAATGAGTGAAGCCTCCACCTTTCCTGATCCCAAGCTAAAGATACTGAGAACTTCCTGTCAGTTTTTGTCAGAAGACTGAAGTTACCAAAGGTACACCTGTCACCCACCCAGACAGAAACACTAAACCAAAGAAATGAAAGCAGGGAATTTTTCGTAGGAAACAGAATTCATAGCAACATCTGGTGCTCCCAGGTATTCCTATTCAGACATCTGGCAGTGCTCTTGAAAAATACTAAGGGCAGGACTAACTGGTTCTGACCAGATCAGGCATTTTAGAAATATGCTGCCATTGGTAAAGTGCCATTGGTAAAAAATTCTGGAGTGCCAGCACAGCATGGTCAGAGCCAGAGCCCTCTCTATTGTCTACAAGAGACCATCAGAATGAACCCAGATCAGGGTGTGCCCCCAAATGAGAAAGCTCCAGGCAGCAAATGAGGTAAGTGGGGCAGGAGTGCAGGGAAGGTGCCCCTATGCTGCCCATTTCCCAGGTGAACAAAATTGGTGCCTAAATAAGACACAATTGATGACAATTTCAAAACTATTTATGAATACTGTTTTCATTACTCTGGAGTATCAATTACACCAAGATGCCCTTTCAAAAAGGAACTGGTCACTTGAAGTGCGTGCACTGCACTAGTCCACCAAAAAAACCAAACAAAATCCCTCNGAGTGGGAGAGAGAACACCTTCCCCCTAGGTTTTTCCTGAGCTCAGGAAGGAGGCAAAATGCTCCTCTCCCACCCCAGCCCTGAACACACACCAGGTAAGCAGCACTTTGGACCATGTCCAGCCAGTTCACTCACTGCTGATGAGCCAACAAATGTACCTTGCAATACCTGAGAGAAGGGCTACAAGAGCCACAGGGCTGAACGTTACAGCTACCACTCTGACAAGTTCAAGACCTTTTATCCTGTGTTATTTCTCATTTTTCTAGTCACAATCTTTTCTCTCTTGCTCATTTCAGGGGTCTCTGCAGGGCCATCTGCTTAACAGGCACTGAACAGTTTCCACATTTTTGTCTTTTACAGCCAGCAGAGGATCTCATGACAAGCAAGTCTTTTACACTGCACTGAAGATGAGAGCTCAAAAGATAGAAATATAAATGCATAAAAATAACTGTCCAAATAAGCTTTTATCTTGCTACATTGTACAGGAAATTTAAACAGCCTGAGCCCAGGGAAATGTCTTGCACTGGAAGCACCCTCATTCTGTCCAAAGGCAACAAAGATCCACATGGATACAAACATATTTACATATTTCAGGTTTTGCCCTAAAATTCTGCTTTTGATAATAGAATTTAGCATCTTTCTGCAAGCTAAAAAGTTAGACATGCAAGTTTGTGCATTCATTGAGTTTTTCCATTACATATCAATCTAAGAAATGTTTTAATATTCTTTAGGAAACTACAAAGACTGTTTCTGAAAGTGTTCTTCAAGGCTTCCTCCATCAAAGGTGATGAAAATAACCACAGCTCTGTATCTCCAAGACACAGAATCATTTCACAGAAAATATTTTGAACACTGTATCTTTCATGAAAATTATTCTTCTACAAATTTAACAATATCAATGTAACACCAAAATTACTTCTTGCTATCTTTCCCCTAGCATAACAAGGAGAGTGGTGGCAACCCGAAGGGAGCTGAACCATCCCAGCAGGGAGGGACTGGGAAGAGCTGCCTGGTCAGACTTTGACCAGTACTAAGCAACCGATTTGAGTTTCATACTTATTTCCCTAAAACACGAACCATCTTTTAAGTGCAGAACAAGCTTCATTTTCAGCTGCATTGTGAGAGAGCCTACTACTGATCTGATCACATTAATGACAGCAGGTTACGCACTGAACCTATCTAAAGATGCAGAACAATTCTGGTACAAATCCTCTAAGGATACATGGTTGTTTACATCAGCTAGCATCTCACAGAGTTGCAGCCTGTATGCTTGCACAGTTACACCCAGACAACCTGGATACTGTTTGACATTCCTTTTTTTTTTCAGGGTTGGTTTAATCCAGTGGTGTTTCTTTCACCCAGATCCCTTCACAATGAATTTAAATCACACTTGTACCAACAGCTCAATAAGCCACCACTGCAGGCACAGAGAGAGGAAAATGCAGGGAGCAGAGGAGTTAGTTTCATCTCCAAGATTCTGAAAGCCACACCTCCATTTTCTCCCTCGGTGTTCTCCAATAAACACTGAATTTCCTCAGTAAGACTCTGAACAGATGCCAGCCATTTACGTGACACAAGTTTTCACTGGAGGCTGCAGAAGCACGTGCCTTGTGCAGCCTGGTAACAGCTCCTGACTGCACCGACCCTGTACTGACAGGGGAGCCAAAACACAGCACTTGCAAACACTTCACCTATCCCCCCAGGACAGTCCCTTCTCTGCACAGCCCTCCCCACTGCCTAACCCAAAGCCTCTTCCAACAGCAGGATTTCTGTTTTTGAGCTGTGCACACAGTGTCCCCCATGGGCAGGCACAGCTCAGAGCATTGCCTCTGCCCACACTTTATCACAACAAGTAGTAAAGGCACATCTTCATCAAACATCAGTTCTGCACTTCCTTTGTGTGGTACCCAAAACAGCACCGTGGCCTCGGGCATGGAACTAAGAGAACAGCAAGGCACAGCAGTAAGTGACAAGCCCTCCTCTGCTTAACAGGCCAATTTTAAGAAATGAGCACAGACAGCTGCTTTTCTAATCTCTGCACACTGCTGTACCGGACAAGAACACATCCCAAAGGATCTTTAGTCCTTCTGCCAAGCAAGCTTCAAACAGCAAGAAACTGTCTGTGCCACACAGGACTTGGCAGTGCAGCCAGAACTATTACAGGGAAATACTGCTGAAAACACTGATGAAAAATTTTTCAGTTCTTAGTAGCAAGCGGTGTTGACAACACTTTCTCTTTTTTCACACTCTTCCCTGGAAGTCTGGAGGTTTTTGCCATGCTGCACCAACAAAATAACAGTATCTGGCTGGAAGGACTAAAGGATGAGGGTCCATGATATCCTGCACATTCCACTGGGGCTGCATCTGCCCAAGGTATAATTATTCCCCCACAAAATTCTAAACACTGAGCTAACAGTGGTGTGCAAGATCTGCGTCTGCACGTGTTCCAAGCACTGTGCTTGGATACTCTGGGGTGTGGAGAGCCACTCTCAGGGTTTTGGCTTCCCAACCTGTGCTGTTTCTTTACCAGCAGTTTCTGTGTTAAATCATTCCCTGCATGAGCACACACAGACTGAACTGAACAAGTGTGACAGCTGAGCACTGTAAAAAAAAGCCATGCAGCATGAAGACATTTTTCTGTTTTGCAGAGCAAGCCAGAATTCTCTCACCATATTCTCTCACCCAGCACAAGCTGTGGGTGGGGATGGAAGCAGTCTAAGGCCACGTCACTCACAGTGCCACTGCTCTGTTTCTATTTTGCAAATCATCTGCCACTGGTCTATAAGATCTTGCTCAATTCTTCTGTACAGTACAAATCCTGAACATCTTTCATGTTGCAGTATCAATTTGATCATTTAATGCTGATTTCTGAGGTGGCATTGTTGCAGGAAAATCTATTTCTGAAATTAAACTGCAGTTACATCCTCAAAGCTTATGAGAACCTCTCTTTAGCAGTAAGTTGTAACAGGTCACAGTCTCTACCAGCAAACGAAAACATTTAAAATTCATATTCTAGGATAAATGCGTATCTATCATACTGAGGCAGGTCACTTCCAGGGCTTTTGATCAGTGAGAAATGCCACAACTACTGAGATATGAGATGAGGAAAACACTGTATTGCACACTGAGCCTAAGCAGCAGCTGAAAAAATCCCCATGCTTTCACCCAAGAAATGAACACTACTGGCCATGGGCAGGAATGATGAAGTCATCCGGACCTGCACACATAGGTACTGTCAGTGATTTTAAGCCATTAATTCACCTGCCAAGGCATGATTTCTTACTGTCAACACTCTTCCCATAGTTCTTCCAGTGCTGTAGGACTTCAGCTATTACTCTATGCCATCTGGGACTACTCTGTTCCTCTCTGTCACCCCCATTAGCCAGTGCTCCCTCAAAACAGGGTACTTCTCTACTTTATCCTGCCATTACTAGAAAAGAGAAGCAGAAGGATTGCTCAGGCTGACTTCTTCCCCAAGTGGTAGTCTCTATACCAACAGCAATAAAGCATTTGCTGCCCTATTTTTCAGGCTTGTCTTCCCCAGGGCTTAGGGAGGGCAAGATTTTAATGCTATCCAGGAACAGCTGCTTCAGGAAACAAAGGAAGGTTTTAAACACACCATGTGTACTTTATATATTTTAGAGGTAGGCCACACTGCTAAAGACAACACTTCTTATGCTACTTTGTAATTTGTATAAAATTTGGCTGCCTAAAATCAGTCTTCATCTCAGGTCAGAAACCGACCTGATGGGAACCAATACTATGAAAAATGTACAGAAAAATGCTTTTGGATGTATGCAAAGAGCAATAGCCTGAGAGAACGTGCTGTGCTGCTGCTCACCTGCCCAGTGCTACTACCCAGGACTCCTGGAGGTTTTCTCCTCCAAGGACTACAAACAGGAAAAAAGCACCTCATGCCACACTACGCAGTATCAGTGCTTACAGTACAGTGTATGGTATTTATGTATGCATATGGTAACAATTCTGACCCAAGTTTTCTCTCATTATATCTGCAACCTCAGGAGTCAAAATACTCCAAAATCACAATGGCATATAGCAGCATGCTGTAAAATGGCCTCTATTTGCTTCAAAGTTAGATAAATAGGAATTGCTGCAAGCTACAAAACTGAAGCACTGGAACAGGTCAGCAAGCGACACAGAGATCTCCTTTGCTGGAAGCTTTCATGAAGTCTGACATCAGTCATGTTTACCCCATCTAAACTGCGAGCAGTCCACAGTCTCCTGAAGTCCTCTTCCTAGTCCCGCTCTTTCTGGCAAAGCACGCTGCAGAACAAGTTTTCCAATAACGTGGTGCACAGCAGGCGTGTGCTTCCAGCATCCCTAAGATCCCGAAGAAGGTCTGGGCTACCGACCTCCTCCTGCGCTGTACCAGCTCAGAACACGAGGCTGTGAGCTGGAGGCGCTCCGATGTAATGTGTCCTGCTGCACACGTGATGCTACAATTAAAGTGCTGTCACAACTCTGAGCCTGCATCGCAACATCACTCGGGAGGGGCATCAACACGGCAGGGCGACTACATGAAAACACAGCCGCGTCGCAAGGCTGGGGGCACGGCAAAGAGGGACACGGCGAGCAGCAAAGCGAGCAAGTCATCGTGGAAGTGCAGCAGAGTGAGGCACAACACAGAAGCATGCAGATTTAAACCCAAACAAACACTGCGCAACACTTTCTCCTGCAATACTTACTGGAAGCAGTACTTTGTCACATGTGCACGTCCACCTGCAACGGCTGGGGGCCCCGGACCCCTCTGTAGTCCCTCTACCTGCTTCCAGGTAAATAATGTGACAACACCTGGCACCAGAGGACTGACCTGGGAGTCTACAAGGCATCAGCGGAGGCTCCAGCCAGCATCTGGCGCAGACCCCGCAGCAGGGGCGGGCAGAGCAGGCTCCCCCCAGACCTGCTTGTCGTCTCTCGCATCCTCGCAGCCAACTGGAGCCCCGCCGTCCTGTCGCAGCGCCGGCGGGTCTCAGCGGTGCCCGCCCCGCGCCCCGGCGGCCGCAGCGGACGGGCTAATGCTGGCCGGCATAGCTGGGGCTCGGGGCGGCTCGGCAGGCCGCGGCGGAGGACGAGCCCGGGC